>CAICTM010000656.1:0-54527 GCA_903772945.1 Seminavis robusta
CAACACGCGAGTCGATGAGTCGGAAGGTTCAGGAACATGCGTTAGAAGCCGTCCTTGATGTTATGCTTGCCGAGGCGGACGGGTCCAAAATTGGGGTTTGCGTGACGCACATCTTACAGGATGCGCGGCAGGGCATTTCCAAATTGCATGGGCTCGGGCGGTGCGTGATGTGATGTTGTTTCGTTTACGGAGGGCCCTCCCCAGTTCCAGGTGTGTTCGCTGATGAGTCGGGGTTTACGGTCTCGTTCCACCTTTACCGCAGCGGCGGACAGAAGGAGGGAGGGTTCTTCCTTGACGAGGTCGAATTGAAGGACAGCCCAGAACTCGTTCTCGATGAACTCGGAAAATTCCTCACGGAGGCAGTCGGAATGCTCGGTAGCAGATTTGTGGCAGCCGCGGCTGATGCATTCCTCTTTCTGTTCCGTCGTCCAGGGAGGTGATTCGTTTTGTCCGGGGAACCCATGGTCTCTCCAGTGGCGAGCAAGGGGAATGCAGGATGGTCGACATCTCCAGGTTCGGAGCAAGGTAGGAGCGCCCTCTGAAGTCGGTGACCAAAGGACTCCCACGTCTTGCCTTCGAGTAGGCTGAGCAAAGGTTTTGGACTAACGTACCTTCTGTCATTTCGGGTTGATCTGGTGTCAACGGCATGCTAGTGTTTTAGTGGTGTTTGATGTAGAGGATGAAGGTGGTCGGCGTTTCTTAGGTGTCCGGGCAGTAGGCAGCCGACCCTTTGATGACTGGAGACATTGACAGCGAGTGCGTGTGAGAGGGCGTGAATTGAAAGTGTAGAAAGTTTTGTGAGGTGTTTGCGAGCAGGAGTGCTCCTGTTAGTCCTTGGAGGTTTCACAGGAGAGACATCGCGATCAAAAGGGCGGAGACCAAACTGCTTGCGAGGCATGGACGCCACCGAGATAGGAGCGGGCGCTCCAATACGGGTGGCGAGTCCAGGCGTGGAGACTCAGGGCTGCGGGTCAGCAACTCCACAGTCCGTGAGGAGAGTGTGGAGCTTCTGCACCGTAGCCGCCGAGTAGCGCTTGTGGGTGGCAGCGTGCTTGCATCCGGAGGTGCAACTGCCCTTTAGGGCCCAGGCTATACAGACGTCCTGACCACCGTGCTTGGGAATGGTGTACTGATGGTCCTTGGTCATTTCGTGATGGAGCGGAATCCCAAGTCCTGGAAACGCTTCAAGAGTCCTCATCGCCGTGGACGTTGGTGACTGGGTTGCTCCCGCTCACTGTTGGTTTGCTCCGGCAGGCTTCTTGCTAGGCGGCTCGGGAGCGGGCTTTGAAGAACGAGTACCAGTGAGCAGGAGCTCAGCGAGAGACGAGGCACGGGAGGACTGAACGAGTCTAGTCAGCGTACCAAAGTTGGGGCAGCGGCGCGCGGGTTTAGGATAGCTTCGTTGACCCACAGGAAGTAATCTTGTTGGATCTCGAAAAGGATGCGACCGCACAAGTCCACTGCCACACTCCGGTTGTCAGCATGCAGGCCATGGATGGTGTGGAGGTAGGATCCCAGCGAGAGGGCCACATCACGCACCGAGCATGAGACGGGATGGTTTCCTCCATGGAAGACGTCTATCATGATGGAGAAACCATAGAGCTTTTCCTCCGCAATGCGACCATCGGTGGGAAACTTGACATCGGTGGAAGTGATGGCAATGGCATCTTCCAAGGTGACCGAGGCTCCCTTCTCAACGTACTCCGCTCGAGCAGCCAAGTCCTGGACCGCCTTTGCTTCCGAATGGCCTTGGCATACCACCGAGAAGGGGGAGAGGCCCTCGCCCAAGGTGGTCCCTTGACCGTTCACGAAGTACTTGCGGAAGACACGATCCAGAATGTGTCCAGTGACCAAGGGTTTGTTCGCGAGGTTGATGGGTAGTGCCGAAGCCTGAGTGCGTTCGTCTAGTTGGGCTTGCAAGATTCCGTGTTCATTCCCTTTGGGGGACTTCGCGAGCAGACGGTGAATGACGGGGAGGTTTGCGTCATCGGCAACGTTGCAGAGGTTGTGGACGCGAGTGGCAAGTGCGACCCCGAATTTATCCGTGAAGGTTTTGTTGCTCTTCTCACGGTCATACTGGAGTTGTTGTTCGACGGTGGCCTCCAGTGTATCACGTAAGTTTGTGATTCCCGCGTTGAAGGTTGCGTTGGTCAGGCCCGGACCTACCGCGCCAAGCGCCGCCATGTAGGGGGAGAGCACCAGGTTCGTGCTTCGTTGGAGCGCGTTAGCGCTGATGGGCGCGGCCACGTTAGCAGCAGCATTACTAGTGGACGTGTGACCTCCCGCGACCAACGTGCAACAGGCGCGGAACCATTGGACCAAAGGGGCGATGGCAGCCTGTCGTGCGGGATCCGCGTGAGTCATCTCAGGGGTAAGGACTTCCGCACGGAACTGGGGAAGACTGTACTGTCCTTCGGGACGGGCCACAAGGACAGCTTCATAGAGATAGGACGGGAGAGGCATCACACGACGGACCCGGAAGACATCAGTGTCTGCGACACCGCCGCCATGGGGGCCACTGTGTAGCACAGGAGCCGGCACGGCGGTGAACATCGTTCCTCCGTCAATAACCGTCATGTTGTGGCAGGTTACGTCAGCCGTGCGCTCGAACGCTGACATAGGAAGGACTACCGTGATAGCGCTTCGAAGGTCGTTCCCCACCACGATAGCGTAGAGATTGTCGTAAGGAGAGACCTGGCTAGGATTCACGGGGTAAGCGTAGAGTGAATGTCCAATGTAGATATTCGTTTCGTCATTCTGGAGGACGAAGCCAAAGGTGACAGGTGAACGAAGGCAAAATTGGCTCATAGCGCGAGAGGCAACATCACGATTCGCATTCGAGGCGCCGCCCACAGAAGTGAGGATATCAGTGTAGTTAGGAGCATGTACCTCCCATGCCGCTGCACGAGAGACGAGATCCGAGAAATTAGAGCTGGCCATGGTGAGGGTCGAAAAGATACGAAACCTGATGCCGGCGCAAGAGATTAATCTAATCTAGGTTCTTGCCTTCAGCGTTGGCTGAATGAAGAATTGTGAGCTGAGAGAGAGACAACCTTCTTGCGATCGGCAGTTCAATGGCTGATCTTGGCTAGGTCGCTGGCTTTAGT
The DNA here is from genome assembly GCA_903772945.1 of Seminavis robusta. NCBI lineage: Eukaryota > Bacillariophyta > Bacillariophyceae > Naviculales > Naviculaceae > Seminavis > Seminavis robusta. The sequence goes on from CAICTM010000656.1 coordinate 3,108, forward strand.
GATGGATTCTTGCTTCCCGCGCACGCACCTCTTTCGTGTTAGAGGTGTTTGGTATCCTTTATAGTGAGGCTGTGTGCAGTATCTGCGCACCTCTTCTCTGTTGCTATAGTTACTCAATGCTTTGACTTGATAGTCTCTTGGATCAACTTGATGATATCAATCTCGAGGTGTTGATCTTCGAACTCGAGATGAGACTTTTGCTTTTCAGTGTTGTTTGTCTAGCTAAAAGGCTAGCACTGCAGCTTATTGAGGGGTAATTTGGTTTTTGGTTAAGCTGAAAAGCAAAAGTGAGGATTTACTGGTGGTGCATAGCAATTCTTGTGATTGAATTGGATATAAGGACCCCGCAACAATTTAGACCTAAAACTCCCTTGGTTCCTGCATCATGAATATGCATGTGAACCGGACTAGATGTTTAATACACGAGTCAATAATAATTCGAGGTATGGGGAATATATCCTCCAACAATCATCATGCCACACTCCTGTGGATTTGAGGTTATAGCCCTTGATCTGACCAATTCCTTGGGTCATCACAAATCATCTGCTCACTCCTGTGAGCTTGGCTCCATTGCCACTGTCTCGTGGGCTTTGTTGATCGTTTGCTCACGGTGTCCCTCCACCGGACTTCTTTGTAATGATGCTGGACGAACATCATTGAGAAGTATTGCACAGCTAGCCCACATGAAGTCCATTGTCCCCACATACAACTGTTTTTCTACTAGTCATTACAAAGAAGTGACAACAGTCTTTTGCCCACTTCTAATTAATAATAATAATATTTTGTCCCACAAATAGCATACCCTGGGCTAGGGAATCCTCCCGCTCAACATCTAGGCCGGACACCAAAGTGGATCAAACTGTGCAGTAAAAGTGTGTGGGAAGGAGACTTTCGTGGTGTTTGTGGATAACTATGGCACAGTTGGAATCGATTCCATCATCTAGAGGATAAATGCACTCAACAACCGCTGCCATTGCCAACAGTGGGTGCAGCTGCCACTTTCATTACCATTCCAACATTGTGGATACCCCCATGACCACGGAGAAACTCAATAGTGTTGAATGTGTTGAAACTTGATAGCCATCTTCGTTCACCCAAGAAAAGAGTGTTCAAAGCTCGATTTTGAAGTGGAGATACCATCGACGACGATGCTGAAGCCAAAGGCATCATTCGCAACAACACCTTGCCACTTTATTATCCGATCTGTCACTCCTTGTTAGGAGTTATTGTGTTGCCTCTTCCAATTGACGACTGTTGCCATTCAATGACTCGACTCGACTCGACGATGATAGGCTCCAAATGGTTCAGGCTGAAGTTAACAGTATTAACATTAGTAGTAGCAGTAATGGCTGACAGATCGATCGATCCAAACCTATTCCTGTTTCTCTTGTCAGCGAAGCGTGGATTTCTCTATGCAAGCAATATATGAATTCAACAGTACTTGACCACGCGGACGACCGATCGGTACTAATTCGATTCAAAGATGCTCCCCATTGACTGATGCTTGAGAGTACCAGGTAGAGGTGCGGGAATTCAACCGGCTTGCAACTTGTAGTACTGAACCGTCCAATACTAGCTACAGTACCACCGTACCACGTGATTGACATACTCCAGCCTGAGAAGGATCAAACGCTTCACTCCCATGGTAGAGGTAAGTCTATGGCTCCTGCTCGCATTATCCAGCCACTCTCTTAGTCAAAACAACGCACACACCGAAAACAACAATAATACATACACGTAAATTCAATGAGGGATGGCTTTCAAATCTGACCTTCAACAATACTTTGATATTAGGCTTTACTGGCATCTCGAATGAGTCAATCGATCGAACGATTCAATCGATTCAACCATGAGGGAGCAGAGAAGTCAGTGCCACTGCTCGACTGAGGCTTGATAGGAGAGGTGCGGCTGGTATGGACTTGACTGTCGCTAGCCAATTGACTGCCATCGGTTACTCTAGTGGGATCCAACGCTTCACTCGTGTGGTGGCAGCCATTATCCACTCGCATTAGATCTACCAGTACTTCTTATCCACTCGCATTATCCAGCCACTCGTCTCCATTATCTCTCCACCCTCAGTCAACCCACAGCAGCCACACTGATCAGCCAACTGGGTGCTGGGTCTAGCTAGGGCAACAACTGAAGCAACCACGGAGCACCATCAGGAGAATAATGCAGCTGATGGTTTGCTGTGTCTTACGAGTACCGTACCGTACTCAGTACGTATTCATTTCAAATGCAGCTGGGAGCTGGGAGCGGGGTGTGCAACTCAGGTCTCAGGTGCAAGTGATCCGTAAATCTCCCACTCTCTCCCAATCAAGAAAGCATCTGTCTCTTTGGTGGTGCTTCATGATTGTGGGGGAGGATGGCTGGTGCACTGGTACCCCCTGTTCTGGAAGGAAACAATCATTGGCTTCCCCTTTCAGCAAAATCTTATGGTGAAAAGATCATTGCGCCCCATCTTATTTCTTCCCATAGCTTTTTCTCTCTTGCTTCGGATGCATCTGTCTATCCTTGCCTTCTCTGTGTATAAAAAGTATAGAGCATGAGATAACATGGCTATGCCAACCTGTCAAAAAGCCACCGGGTACCAGCTGCAAAAAAATGTCTTTCTACTGATTTTTTGATAGTAGAGTCTTGCCCAAAAATGTTTTATCAAGCCCCCTTGGAAACCCCCAAATTAAGTCGTGAGGAAACCTCACGGATTTCAAGATTAACCAGTGAGGATGGGGCATTTTTATTTAAGAAGCTCACTTTTTGGTGCACCACTTATGCTGACAAATATACCCCTAGTAGTTTAACCATTAGAGTCAACCTGACAATACTTCGAGATAGGGGATACATAATTTGGATGTGCCCGTCGCAGTGGTGATAGCCCCTTGTCCATTTGGTGGCCATGGGAGCAAGGAATGGCTGGCAAATTATAGGGCTTCCATTTCTGACCTTTTTCCTGTAGTTTGACATAAGATAATGCCTTCTACATGGCTGTCAGCACTACAACCAGCACATGGCTGCAACAAGCAAAGAATGTAGATAAGTCTATATATGTAACTTGGTTGTGTAGGTGCTATATTGGTTGAGTTCATCCTGTAGTCCTCCTGTGGTGTTTTTCACATCACAAAAAGAACTTCATGGTAGTAAAGATAGGCAGCTCTGCAGACCAGAAAAATTCCGCTGGTTTTCAACGTAGTAGACTAGTACGCGGTGTCACATGCGAAAGATCTCGTACTTTCCTACTTGCTAGCTAGACGTCGCCGAGCTTCGTTTTATGTAGTTAGGGCGAACATTTTTTGGTGACGCCAGCCTGTACGCACCGGTACCGTAAATACTTAGGGTAGTTACCGTGCCGTACCGGTACCGTATGGTAGCTCTTGCCAATGTACTAGTAGTTTCTCACGGCAACAATCCTGTGTTTGCAATGCAGCACCATTGGCCGATTTCACGATACGGTAGCTGCTAGCTAGCTGCCAACCTATTGCTTTGCTCAAAATGGTATGCGACCAGCTTTGTGCAGCTCCAAAAATCCTGATAGCGGCGTGGTCGGACGTCCCAATCCACCAAGACAGACAAAACATGTCTCTACAGCTACCACAGGCACGCACAACCCTTCGAGGACTATCATGTGAGTTCCGGGAGGTTCTGGTAGCTAGTTTCCAGTGAATCCCCCGGTCACTTGCAACATTGTCGTGTTGTCGACTGATCCTTTTAGTTGCTTTGACGGCTTTGTCTTGCGCTTCCACAATATTTTTGAGCTCTTGCTTCTTCGAGAAGGCTTGTAGCCTGTCATTGTGGCCGAAACAAGCTCCACATCAATGGGTCTTCAACCCGTAGATTGGGTATCGATTGTACGCCAGTGCTGCGTCAACTGCAGCTCATAGTTGTGGCCGTAACAAGCTCCACATCAATGGGTCTTCAACCCGTAGATTGGGTATCGATTGTACGCCAGTACTGCGTCAACTGCAGCTCATAGTTGTGGTCGAAACAAGCTCCACATCAATGGGTCTTCGACACGTAGATTGGGTATCGATTGTACGCCATTACTGCGTCGACTGCAGCTCGTAGTTGTGGCCGAAACAAGCTCGGCATCAAGGGGCTTCGACACGTAGATTGGGTAGCGATTGTAGTAGTACGCCAGTACTTTGTCGAGTGCAGCTCATCGAGCCAGAAGACCAGACCACATGAGGAGCTTAGTGTGCACAGAAATTTTGGTGTCGGCAGGAGGCAGATGCGAACGTTGACAACTCTACTGGGCGGTTTGCCAAAGCCTGACAACCAATTGAACCGAATACAAGATTCGCTAACCAATGGAGGCATCTGAACATATCCCTCAGGAATGCGGATCTATGGCATCCACTGTTTCGGCCTCTGGTGGTAGCAGGCGACAGCTGTGAAACGACTCGTTTTCCAATCCGTCACCCTCATTGAATGGAGTCCTGTAGTGCGACGAATCGATTTGCTCTGTGTCATCCTCGCAAGGGTTGGTTATCGCCTCCTTCAAGTCAGCAAAAACAGCCACTGCCTCTATTTGAGATTCTCCGACACTACGTGCTTTGGTGTCCTTGAATGAGACTCTCCGGCTTCTTGGGATTCTCTCGGATAACCGAGGAAACTGTGGTGGACCTGTAGGCTTTTCGACATTGTCACTGCTGCGGGAACGGCTTGGCCTTGCCCTTGTCCGGCCGACTACACGGGCATTGCCTTGGTTTGCGGGTGTCTCGCCATCTGTTTGGGATTTGCTTTGCCTTTTCGGCACCTGTTCCTCAATTTGGAAATGATTTTGGGTGGTTATTGTCGATTTGTCCGTTCCAAAATGGCTCTGCCTCAGCTTGAACATTCCTGAACGAATCTGTTTCAGACCTATTTCTGGCGTCAGGTCGTCTAATCCAGCCAACTTTTCAAAATGATCCAGTTGCTTTAGTGCCTGCTTCAATGAGTCCCTAGCATTTGTATTGGTTTGACTGAGCTGCAACAGCGCCTCCTCGTAATGTAGCTTTGACGCCTCACCGACCTCATCCACTTGTTCTAGCAGGAGTTGCACATACAGCAAAAGATCCATTTGTTGTTTTGACATTTTGTCGAGCTTTTTACGCAGATTGATGATTCGATGCCGTGATTCAACTTTGTCTTTGACATAGTTTTCCACCATGAGAATATCTTGTTGGTCTTGCACCATTTTGACGGCATCGCATACAACAGCAATAATTAAATTGTACAAGATGAAGGATGAAAACGTTACATAAGTGGAGAAAAGGTATGATGCCCATGGATAGACCTGCATGACCGCACGTGTAACCCTTGCCCAGTCGAGTGTCACCATGGCAAAGAGTGTGAACAGTGCGTCATCTAATCGACCAAAGTAGCTGTACGTCCCGGCTTGTGGGTCCTGGAATCGATCCGTGAAGTCAATCTCACCAAAGAGTTCTGTACACATGACGCCAAAGATATATATGATAAGGCAAAACATGCAGATAATGGCAGAAATTCGTGGCAAGACATCAAAGATTGCCTGTGGAAGTGGGAAAGGGTGCAAGCGAACATGTAAGAATACCCTACAAGAGGAGCTGAGTAAGGTGCATTATTGCTCACCTCTACTAGCCGCCTCAGAGCTCTAATTTTGGTGGTGAGGCGAAAAGCACGGAAGATGCGAAAGGAACGCAGCTTGAGCGCCCTTAGCACCGACACCGACTCGAGTGTCCAACTGGTGATGACAATAAAGAGATCGAACATCAACCAGCCATCGAAGAAAAGGCCATAGCCATGATAGAGGAACTGCATGATCAATTCGATAGTGAAAATGATGAGGAAGGCCAAGTCCAGTATTCTGAATGCTCGATAGGCATTTTCGTTGTTTTCGACAAAATCGAATGTTGCTAGCCCAATAAAAAGTGAGTTGAGGAGAATGAGGATGACAATGAAGATTTGGAAGCATTGGTCGTTGACAATCCGACCGGAGTAGTCGCGTACAACGTCTGTTTTGAGCCTGATGTCGTGGATAGTTTGTTCCAGACTATTCTTTGGCAATTCCTCTTCCTCTTCTTCATCATCGCTCTCAGGTTCACACTCACACTCGGCATTCCCACAACCACTGCAGACTTCTTCAGGAACATAGGGAGCCTTGAGCAGCAACCCATCCATAAACCTTGCTTCTCTCGCAATACGGCTGGCGACCTCGGACTGTGCAATAGTGGAAGCAGCCCGCTGAAGCCCCCCTGGCCGTCGAAGCCGAGCCATGCTTAAGGAATGCAGTAGACCTCTTCTTTCAGACGGAACATTTTCATCACTACTGGTGCCGCTGCTGGCCTCTGGACGGTGCCGTTGGCTGCGGTGGGACTGCACTTCTACTCCATTCGTCTCATGGTGAAGACGGCCCATGGGATTCATAACGGATGAATTGTCGTGTTTTCCACAACCGTCTTGATCGATAGCGGTGCCTCAGAACACCATTGCCACTGAACTCTCTCTGTTGGCGTTTGCTTATAACATACCCTTGGCTTTTCTTTGCCTCATCGTCATGAAACAGTGGTTGAAGCATTGCGCTCTCCGATATATTGGGCGGTGCCAATGGGGTGCAGATGACGTGTCAAGTCTTAGAGATGACAGTTTTCATTATTCATCTTACACTTGAACCCTAATGACGCACGAATCAACGTTTTTACTAACCAAAGCAGAAATATTTTATAAATCGAATTCCAAATTATCGAACCTTCCCCTCGGAAGCAGATTTAGTGAAATTGAAACCTAAAACATAAAACGCGTAAAACGGAAACATAAATTTTAATAAAAAGGCACCCAGAGGCAATTGGCGTTTTCGGGCACGAAAAGCAGTCCAACGAAACTGGCCACTCACACTCCACTCACATGCCAGGCACCCACATGCCAGGCAAGAATGATGCGATGTACGTTGTACATGGATGAAGCTACCTGTTTCGGCTGCAGAGGATGGTCATGCCAGGTAGGCAATGACAGCTCCATAAGAAGAAGATAGCAACTGCGAGAATTTATGAAATCAATGCCAGGCAAAACTAGAATCGAATCACCGCTTTGACCTTGCTTTCCCATACTTCTTTTTCTTGTTGGTCTCTGCAACATCAATCTCTTGGAAGTAGTGCGGGGCAAACTCTACAAGCCATTCGGGCTCAATTGGAGCAACTTGCCTCATGAATTCTTTGGTCGTAAATGCAAGTTCAAAGTACACAACCCACGTAGGTGGCTTCTCGTCCTTTGCCATCACACTACTTGGATGGATATACACAGTTTTGTGTTGCTTCACAGTCTGATATTCACCGGAGCGCCCCAGCCGTGCAACATTGTAAAAGAAACCTGCAGTGATGGCTTTCATCGGGGGCTCGACTTCGCCATCTACCGAAACTGCGGGATCGATTTCCACTCGCTCACAGAGACCCTCCAACTGCTCTCGAATGTCACGAGCTTTCCGAATTGTTCGCAACTGCACAAAGTTCTCCATGCACCAAATTGAACTGTAGTTGGACTGGGCCCAGTCGTGATAGCAACGATACAAGGACATGTGATCTCCTCCTCCGCCACGAGCAAAGTTCATTCGAGCTGTGTCCGCAAGGAGAGCTTTATCTTTGGGTCTATAGAAGACACCGGCTCCCAGAGACAACATTGCCACCATTGACAAAATCTCTGACATGCACTTCAGCTTCTCAGAAACTATAACTGTTTTGCTCAGCATTGGATCCTGGGAGTTGCGAAAAGGAAGGTGGGTGAGGATGGTGTCATGCAGGGGTACACGGGACTGCAACGCTACCAGCTAGCACCTACCAGTGGGAATTCTGCCATTCTCCGACCTAGCTTTGTCAAATCTCCCCTGTCGTTGAGGGCTCCGAGCGCATACAACTGTTCCAATGCACGGATAAGAGAATCAGACGGAGGGCGATCCATAAAGTCAAAGTGGAGCAGATTGTTCACGCCTAAACTCTTTAGGAGAAGCACAACGTTCCCCATGTTTGTTCTTGCAATCTCTGGTATTGTATTTGGTTCAAGTTCATTCTGGAAAGACCAAGCTGTGAAAAGCCTGAAACACTTCCCTGGTTGAGTTCTACCACCACTTTAACCACAGGAGCAACAAAAAGAATGTGAGCAAATAAATCGAAACCAGGCTGCCAGTTGTAACTACTAGCATGTTCCAAGACGAAAGCTGCTCCTTACCGTCCTGCCCTTTGATTCGCTGCAGCCTGCGATATTGGAGTTACGATCAAACTCTCCATCCCATACTTTGCATTGAAGGACTTCTGTTTCTGGAAGCCAGTATCAATCACATATCTTTTTTAAGGCAAAGCAATACTTGTAAGAAATCATCTCTGGCAACACAACAGTTGAACATCAACAGGGGCGAAGCTTACTTGATACCATCAATTGTCAGACTTGTTTCGGCTAGGAATTTGAATAGAAAACGTGCACGGAGACAATGTGAGGACGACATGTCATACTGAATGGCAGAGGATAGTCAGAGGATAGTCAGGCAGTCTGCTCACCAATGTTTGTGGCAAGCACCACCTTCCGGCTTCCTTTGGGCGTCTTCTCAAATATTTTTGCTTGTTGCTCCGACGGGAGGTTAGCGTAGATAGGGCAGATAATAAGCTCTGGAATCCTCGACCCAAGACTGTGCGCACACAAGAACAACAGCGATAAGTAAAATGGCAAACAAAATTGTGCACGTTGCAACACGAGCAGCTTACTTTCTCGTCCGCATTGTGAGAATTTCGCCCGCTGCCTCAATTTCTTCTTGACCTGTAAGGAAGACAAGGACGTCTCCATCCAGTGGCTGAGAAACGTGGATCTGGAGCACCGTTACAACACTCGCATCTACATAGTCTGACTCGGGTGCCTTGGTATAGTAAATATCCACAGGAAACATACGACCCTAGAAAGAACCCAAGGATGATGAGCAATTGACATGCACGCGTTGCTGTTGCTAAACCTGTCACCAAACTTACCGGGATCATGAAAATACTAGCATTGTCGAAGAATGTGGAGAACTTCTCTGCATCAAGAGTCGCACTGCTCACAATCAATTTCAAATCACTGCGATAACGGACAATATCTTTCAAAAGCGTCAACAGGATGTCCTAAACGAATACGAAGAGCGAGCTATGAGCTTGACGAGCCTGATGATGGCTAAGCAAGCAAACAACAAGCAAGGTCGCGTCAACTTGCTTACCGTACTCAGCGTCCTTTCATGAGCTTCATCAATAACAATGCATGAGTAGCCGGATAGGTCTGGTTCCGTTAGGATTTCCCGAAGTAGCATCCCATCAGTCATGTACTTAAATCATCAAAAGGACAATTTGGTTAGAGTGCCAACTACCCTGGACGAGAACAACTAAGCCACCCATGCAATTCATCCTTACCTGGATGATGGTCTTTGGGCTGGTGCAAGTCTCAAAGCGAATGGCGTAGCCAACTTCATGCCCCAAGGTGACATTCATCTCTTGGGCAACTCGAGCAGCAACACTCATCGCTGCCACACGCCGTGGCTGTGTACATCCAATTTTGCCCAATTTGCTGTACCCAACCTCGTGAAGGAATTGGGGGATCTGGTTTGAAGAAACTTGCTCTGTTAGTTGCTGATATAGAAAGAACGCTTATGGAGAGCACATATTGTCAAGAACTTACCTGTGTAGTTTTTCTTTGTGATTCCATGAACAAGTCAAGTATTAAGAGTGAGATTTGTTCTAGGTAATGTAGCAAACAAGGACAAACAAAGGTAAAACATTCCAAAGAACAGAACTTACCCACTACCAGTTTCTCCAACTAGAATCAAAACTCGGTGGTCTTTCACTGCCGCCAGAAGCTCTTCTCTGTAGGGATAAACTGGCAATCGCTTTCGACCAGCCAAGATCTTTTGGTGTTCAGTTTCCTGAGGTGTGGATTGTGGTGCTTCCGGTTTGGCTTCTTCCTTTTCTTTTGTGCTTGTGCGTCTTCGTGACGCTGATTTGGCCCTGTCACCCCTTCGATCGTGTCCTTTCCTTGTCCCCTGCATGACAAAATCAATCTTGTCATCAAAGACAAGTTCGTAGTCTTGCTCATCCTTCTTGTGTTTCTTTTTCACAATTGTTGCCTTGTTTGTTTGAGCCTCCTGCCACAACTGTTCTTCAGTCTTCTCGTGCTTTTCTTCAACATAACGAGAACTGAGTTTGTCTTGGTCTTGCTTTGCCTTGCTCTCTTTGTCGTCGTAGCTATCAGGCAATCTGTAGCCATCTTGGATGGCATCTCGCCCTTCCCTTTCTTCTACCATGCCCAAAATCTTCTTCCCAAGCGTGATCCTCTTTTCTTCTGCCTTTGTGAGTTTGACTCCCTTGAAGAGAGTTTCTTCATCGGCCAGGGACTTTTGAAGGAGATCCACTTCTCGTTGCTCTCGACTCTTGAGATAAACTTGTCGGCTCTTTTCTCTCAATTGCTCAACTGTCATGTTCTCTTCTGTCTCTTCTTCTTCTGCTGCTTCTCCCGTGGCATCTTTCTTTTCAGGCGGAGAGACGGCTTCGGGAGATCTCTTCTGTTCACCGTCATTCACCCCTGAATCCTCTGGTCGCGACCTCTTTCTTGTCTCCTTTGTGTCATCACTGACGGCTGAAACACGCTCCTTTTCCCTAGTCTCTTCAACAACATCTTCAGTTTTCCGTTTTGGTGCTTTGCTACGCTTCTTCTTCTTTTCAGGGTCGGACGACGATGGATGACAGCGTCGAAACAGATCCTTCGCAAACTCTTCCACAAGACGGTCGTTCTTCCCTTGAAGGTGGCCTCCTTCTTCGAACACCTTGACAATTTCCTGAACGCTCGAGGCCTTGTCGGCGACGTCCACTAGAAACGTGGCCAGGGATTTATCTGAAAAACCCAGCACATCGTGGAGCTGGTCAGAACACCAAGTCTCGAGAGACTTCTTGCCCATGGTGGAGAAGGATCCAGGGAGCTACGTACTGTACAGCTGGAATATTTCAGTTGGAGGGCTGATGGAACGGGTCGATTGCATGGAACATCGTCTGGAGATGGCCTTCACAAGCTGCGATCTTCGTCTTGGAGGCTGGAGGCGACATGAGGATGTGGGATCGATGAGGGACGACGAATGATTGAATCGAATGATGAATCGATTCTTCAATCAATCGATTCGATTGAGATTGAATTGAATCGAATTCAAAAATTCGGCTGAAGATTGTTGACTGACTCGACTCGACTGTCTCGACTGAGACTCGATTCGATTCGATTCGATTCGATTCGATTCACGCCTGTGGCTCGCTGAGCTGCTGAAAACATGGAACAGCTCTACTTGGTGTACAGTAGCTACTTGTTATTAGATAGAATGCAATAACCTCGATACTTAGCAAATCGCAACACATAGCAAGCCAAACAAGAAGGACAATGATCAAGGTCTGGACGAGTTGGGGACACTCCGCTTGGAGCTCTTTGATGATGTTGTACCGCTGACAGTGAAGAATTTCGTGGCTCTGCTGAAAGGACAGGGCCGATTGACGTATCACCATTCTACACACTGTGATGGGACTGGTGGAGTAAGCGTCTATATGAAAAACTTTTGATGAATGAGAATTTTGTTCTGAAGTACAAAAGCAAGGGGGCCTTGAGCATGGCAAACTCTGGAAAAACACCAATGGATCCCAGTTCTTTGTCACATTACGCAGACCCCACATCCATTTTGATGGCAAGCATGTGGTTTTCGGGCGTGTGGATCTGAGGCAGAGCAGTCAATTGCTGAGAACACAAGAGCAAGTCAAGACTGATTCAGGGGATGCACCCCTTAAACCTGTCATTGTCGTGGACTGCGGCGTGGACTGCGATGTTGTTCCGTCCATTGGTGGTGAGGGTACGGTACCGTACCGTCCGCAGATTTACACAAGGGTGCACTTACTGCTGATGGCAAAAGCTCTGATTGGCTGTGTGGCCTTGTTGGTTTGGATGATTGTTGAATCCTTGGCACAATTTACCACCTCAAAATATGGTGACGGAATTGATCGTCTTTTTGTTGTTCTTGGGAAAGACTTCATGTGGCTTCCCATGCAGGCCCGAAGAAGTCAACAATTCAAGCCTATCCAAAGATTACGCTCCGATCACCGCTCACTCGGGACAAGCCTATCATGCAATCAGTGTATTATTATTTAGTTGTGTTGGACCTGTTGTTCCATTGTTAGTTAAGTTTCATCTTTGAAGCTGATGAAGACGCAAGCAGTTGAATCTTTTTCCTAAAAAACCCTAGAGACGAGACAGTCTGAACAAACGGGGCCGACAAAAACCTGTCGATGGGCTTGGTTGTCATAATGTACCATATGTTTCTGGATCTTGTCACACGAAAACAACAATAGATAGCTGGTTGCCAGTTTTCTGTTTCTAACCGTGCCTTCCATCGCTTCTTCTTCGTATCCACCGGTACCTACGGTACACCAAGTTGGAGCGAGGATGTCGTATTAATAGCAACAAGCAGCCAGTGTCCCAATTTACTTTGACTCTTCGGTGGCATGATTGCTTTCATCGAGCTCGTTGTCTACGGAATCGCCTTGAGTTTCCGTAACTTCGGGTACTTCGTGGCCATGCTCTTCATCGCTCCCAAGCGGTTTGACGACCATTGGCTCGGTTTCCCCCTCGTAAGGCTGAGGCTTGGACGCCGCGCCTTTTTTGCGGATATCGACCATGCTTCCTTCCTTGTGCCGAAGCATCCAACGGAAAGTATCTGTGAACTCGATGTCTGGACTCCGAATGGTGCGCAACGCCTCTGAACGGCAGTCCCATGTAGTCCTGTCGAATGCGCGGAGCTTTTCATCCTCCGGTATCGAATAGTTCGCCTCTTCCTTCTCTCGTAAGTTCTGAACATGTGCTTTGACGACAAAGGTGTTGAGAAGGGCAAGCCCGGCTGTCAAAGGAACAAGGAGGTAAGAACCTCCAGCGATGGATGCCTCAAGAGCAAAGCATTGGGCGTCGTTCTGGGAAAGAACGCCGTAGTACACTAGCAAGTTGAGAGTGAAGTCGAGGCTCGTGCAGAATTGATTCAGCATCAGTTGTGACACGGAGCCTAGTTGCCTGGAAAGAACAAGATAAAATATGCACGGTGAGATCCAGCTGGAAGCGTCCTCGCACAGTCTCCTTGAGATTGCTTGCACTCACCAACTCTCGATGATCACTGCTAAGATGTATACCTCGGAATACTGCCATGCTTGCAGAATCTCAAGGAAAACTGCAACTTTCTTTCTTTGCACAGAGGTAAGGGGAGCAAACCAATGGAACAGAAGTGTTGCTATCTGAAGAATCGGAACGACCAGGACAGTCGATATGAAAAGGAACGCCAAGAATGCAAGTCCAATATAGTTTGTGATTCCTCCCAAGAACTTTGCTTGCTCCATGAGGAGTTGGGCAATAGAGAAAACGCCCTCATATCGCACCGCCTCTTGGAGATCTTGGCCAAGCTCGATCATTAGTCCAACGACGCCCAACGTCTCCAGCTTCATTGAAGGGATGTCACAGCTCACGACCATTAGCACGCAAGTCAGAAGAGAAGCAAAGAGCAATATGGGGTTGACGTAGCGTCGGACGATCAATAGTGCTGCCCCAATACGGTGATTTCTTGAAAAGGAATGGCGGCAAAGGTTCGATTTCATGTCGTCGTCATCATTCGATGAGATGACGAGATCTTTCACGCTCTTAGTCTCAGTTACTGGGCTTTGTTCTGACAAAGGTGCTTCCAACGCTTTCTCGTACGTTTCCTTGGCTTTCAAAGTCATGCGGCGATGGTAGTGCACAATGAAATGAGAGCTCACCTGAGAGATCACTTGAGCTATCATGTTGGCGTACAAGCCCCACATGGGAACCACGAAGAGTTCGATTGCGTACAAGTCGGGTGGAACGAACGCAAGATCGGGGTTTTTGATTGACACTCTGAAAAACGGGGAACGAGTGAGCAAACGTCTGGAGCATCCATTGTACCATGTAGAAGGAAGATGTAGTGGGCATTGACGGCGATCCTTACCTGAAGCCCGCAACTGTGATTATCATCACAATAATATCCAACATGGACCATTTAGCCAAAATATCGAGCCAAAGAAGGAATTGACCTCGTCGATTGGACGAAACAACGCCTGGCGGGAGGAACCACAGTGCCAGGGTGATGAGCTGTTTTGTGTAGGGCCACACTCCAGAAAACAGGAGGATCAGCAGTGCAAGCTCTTTGCCACCTGCGTGCCACATATCGATTGTTGATTGCCCAATAGAAAAGATGAAGAAGTCGTCAAGCGTGAAGGTCTCGCCAGCAATGACAAAACTGACGAGAACTCTTCCACCATCGTTGAGATGTCCGCTCAAAAAGAAGCCAATGTTCACCACGATGATGACAGGGATAAGCTGTCGGAGGAAGAAAGGAATCTCAGTACTGCGGTACATGGAAGTCGAAAGTGCATTGACTGCAGCCTCATCTTGGTCTTCCTTCTCTTGCCTTTGCTGAATCAAGAATATCTGCTCACTGGGCAAAGAGGCAAGCCACTTTCGCTGTCGCCGACCGACGAGTCGCCTCACGAGCAGGACAGCAGCGAGGGCAAATCCCAGTGGGGCAAAGATCAGTGTCATGATGGGGATGTAGGAGCCAGCAGGAGGCTTCGCCGATTGGAACATTTCGTATACAAGAGGTCTGGCTTCGGGATCATAGTCGTTGCTATGACTACAATGCCTGGGAGCATTGACAAGTAGACGGTTGATTTGATCTTGGAGGAACGCCCCTCCAAGCTTATCGGTAATGGTTGCGATGACACGGTTCGCAAGATCTGTCACATCTTCAGACGCTCCTTCTGCCGAAAGTAGCCTTGAAAGTTCCAAAAGGGCCGGGCTTGTGCAGTTGTGACAATCGAGGGCCAGCTTTAGCTTGCTGGCTGAGAAGTCCATATTGGTTATTGCTGCAGTCAAGTCTGTTCCTGGTTCAACGAATCCATAGATATCCAGCAGAGGAGGAGGAATAAGAGCAATCCAACAATTGATGTTGAGAATATCTCGGATTGGGAAATTCACAAAGGCATCCTCGGATATTTTCAAAAGGATCGCCAGCACGACCGTTGCCGAATGAATGTCAAGGCTCAGGTCAAAGTCATTGACAATGTCCACGCCATCTGAAGACGAAAGATAGGAAATGTTCAGAAGATGTTTGCAGTCACAAAGTGAGATTCCCCACCGCGAACAATTTTCTTACCGAACCCTTTGATGTGCATGTAGATGCGAGCACCAAGGACGACTGGTCGTGGACCCACCCCAAACGTTCCAGTGTTGTTGAGCTGATGCGCTTCCTCTTTGATTGGCGCCAAGATGGACAGTGGGGGGCCAATGCTGTCAAGATTGAGGACGCTCAAATCCGAGACTCTCAGAGTAATGTCGGCGTGGAGCTGCCTCACATCGAAGCGAATACCTTGGTTCAGCAGTACTCCCGGGAATGTTAGGTTTCCAATGACGGGAGTCAGCATTTCAAGACCATTTTCTGGATGAGGATCCAGCAACGATAGCTTGGATATTCCATAAGCCGTGCGAATGAGATCTCCATACTGCTCATCGCCACTACCCCCATATTTATTTGACAGCCAAGGGGAAAGCAAGAAGTCACGGAAGTCGACGAAGCCTGGGCTGTTGTCGCCAAAGGAGAATTCATCACAGCGGAAGTCTGAATTTTGAAGATATGATGTAATCAGGGAGTTCAACAAAGGCCTAACAGCAACGCTGAATAGAGTTGGCGTCGCGTCAGCCAAAACCTCGCCAAACCTATCCAGTAGCATGCTCTCAAGACCCTCCGCAGCCTTGGCAGTCTTTTGAGATCTGAATCCTTTTAGCTGCAGCTTCGAGATCTGTCCAATATCTACCTTCACCTTCGACAGTTCCACGTGCCTTACAGCTGCTTGGATGCAGGGTAAAATATACGCCATGCGAAGCAGTGACCCAAGCTGCAAATTCTTCAGCAGTTCGTAATCGAGTGCAAGCATAAGCTCCATGGAGGTCTGAATGTCTGAAATCTCAAAGGTCGCGGTGTAGTTTGATAATTCTCCAGTCTGCAGGACTTTGGCCTCGAGCGTCACCTCAAAGTGCAACCTTTCCCATCCAAGCTCATTTTGGAGCGAGGTCGGCCCGTCGATATCCAAGATGCGGAACTTTGTGAATGTGTCAATACCAGACATTTGGAAAGTTTTCACGGAGATCTTGACGCCGTTGGCTTCCAAACCGAAGTCTTCGAACTCCATGCCATAAGTATCCAGTTCAAACAACGGGTTTGCACCAAGTAATTCGTTGATTCCGAGGCTAGATTCTCCCGTCACCGGGTCGATGGACGGTTCCCCCAGGTAAGAATTCAACCCTTCAAGGAAGTACTTTACAAGCCCTCCAACGGGATAAGTGTCCAGAGCAGTAAAATCGACCAGCCTTGTCTCGGGAGGAAAATTTGGTTCTGGATCCTTGAAAATGGGCTCGACATTCTCAGTTCCCAGCACTGACATGGTCTCCGCCAACACCACTGCCCCAACTTGGAAGAACGCGAACACAGCGAATGTTCCAGTTTCAAGCATGTGTGGAGTAATGGGGGGTACTTCGGGGCTAACAAGCACTATGTTGTTCTCTTCTAGACTCGCAGTGCGTGGGCACCGCCTCATGGAACCTTGCAAGAACCTCAAAAGCCACACTTGGACAAAGTCAGATTGAAGAAGACGGATGGAATCTTCCAGCACTCTTCGTCCCAAATCATCCTTGGCACCGGATTCTTGAAGGATGTCCAAAAGTTCTGGGAGAACCAGAAGCCCAGGAGTGCTACAGTCCGCGCAGGAAGCACCAAGGTGGAAATTTGAGAAGACGATACCAAAGTACTCAATGGCAAGTGCTGGGTCGATTTCAGTTTGCCCTCGTGCAATCGCCGCCAATGTCGGTGCAACCAACGTCGACAGCCAGCAGTGAATGTGTCCAATATATTGGAGTGGATAAGTCATCAGTTCCTCTGCACCGATCCTGGCCAGAATTACAGCAAACAATGGTACCTCGTTGAAGGCTGCGAACAATTCGATCTCATCATCAGTATTCATGAATGCACTTGCAAAGCGGAGCCTTGATTTGACTGCCAATCTGAGCGGGCGAAGTTCGGTCCCAAGAGTTGCGCGGTTGTCAAGCAAGAACCCATTAGTGGCGTTTGGCTCGAGAAGTTCTAGCGGCTGTCCCATCGTGTCAATGTTTTCAATTCGAGCGTCCAAGAGCTCGAAGATGACATGGTCAATGCCCGCCTCCTCGAATCCCTGAAATGAATGGGCAAACATATCCCCTTGCACTGCAACGGTTCCCGGGATGCCTGACTGCATTGCTGTCAAAGGTGCAATAATCATGTCATTCACTTTGGGGAGCTCAGTCACTGGGTCAACTGTTTGAAGGACGGAATCTAGCATGTTCTTGACAAGAGGAATCAAGTCTCCATAAGCATTGGAGCTGCGATCGTCGGGTGTTAAGAAAAGCTCTCGAAAGTCAATGTATGGGGAAGAGGAGTCGACTGAGAAGTGTTGGCATTCTGTCTTCTCCACGCCCTTGAGGTATTCGTTGACTACCTTTTTCATGGTGCCATCAAAAATCTTCGGTATGGAGCTGGTGATAGTTTCTCCGAATTGATCAAGAACTGTGCTGATCGATTCGCTAAGCGCACTGCCCGTCTCTGGAAGGAAACCGTGGACGGAAACTCCCACAATGTTTTTAACTGACACAAGTAACTCTTGAACCCTGACGCCAGCAACTGTAGACAACAGACAAGGCAGAATATTGGTAGTATGGAGCAAGGAACCGATGTTGATAGAGGCAAGACGTTCTCCATCGACAGCAAAATACACGGGAACGGACACGTCAATGTCTTGCAGCTTCAAAGAGACATTGACATGTTTGGGTGGATCAGGTGTCTCAAGGACGTCCACGCTCATGTTCAACCCAACGTGCAACTCGCCCAGGGTAAAATTATTGGAGAAAACTCGTGGGGCAATCCCATGGAGCACCTGGAAGCTTGAAAACGATGTCAACCCTTGTAGTTCAATGTGATGGAAAGTCAACGCCAGCCCTGATACCTCGAATGCAAAGTCACCCAAAGGAATACCAAAGTGGCCATCGCTTCCTAGGTTGTCTGCGATCATGGTGTTGATGGCCAAAGCCTCGGCAGTGGAACCCGTCGGACCATTGACGTAGTCCTTGACGAAATCAAGGATCTGTCCAATGAATGGAACGTGAGTATCATTCAAGTCTGTCCAGTCAAGTAGAACGCTTGACTCCGACAATTCTTCGAGTTCATCGATATCTTTGGTTTTCGACTCAACTGTTCCTTGGGTCTTCAAATCAACGGCACCCTGTACGTGGTTGTCAGCAATCAACACTGTGACTATCTCCGCAGCCAGCGCGGAGGTAAAGAGAAGGGAATCCAGGGACAACTCGGAAAGAGGAGGAAATGGAGGCGGAGCGGATTCCACTTCGGTGCTTAGTGGACTTTGACTGAAAAGTGGGCTGTGAGGACACATCCTTGCTGCGTCGTCACCGAATTGAATGAATGTCTTCATGATCGACCGAAACCAAGGTCCAGTTGCTATTTCTTGAACAAGGGGACCAATCCTGTTCCCTAGAACCTCCGAGACTCCAGAATCGTCCAAAACTTGAATTAGTTCGGGAAGGACGGGGTTGGTGCAGTTCGAACACTCCAAAGCCATGGACAGAGAAACCAGGCGCATCAAGAGTGTCTTCAGTTCAAGGCCAAAAAGATTACTCGTAGCAGCGCTTGTACTTGGTGTCGCCACCATTGCAAGCCAGCAATGAAGCTCGAGAATATCTCCAAGAGGGAACTTGAATAGTTTTCCCTCATCCAGTTGCAATCCAATATCCGCAAAGACATCAATTTCACTTACTGAGGCAGTGATATTGAATTCATTGTGCATGTTTAACAGCGGGAGGCTGCCCCCCATTGCAATGGAAACGCCAAGCGTCGTGTTCACGGGGCGCCCTGAAACAGGCCCGAAGTTGATCATATTCTCGAGGACGTGCGCTTGATGAGACGGTTGCAGAAGTGACAGGGGCCCGACAAGTGTGTTGATGTTGTCTATACGGGCGTCAAAAATGCTCGCTTCAAGCCACTGTTCCAATGACGTCAACGGTCCCATGGGGAGCAGCTTCAATGCTTGGGAGAAGAAGTCGCGTTGAAATCGTAGCGAACCTTTCGTCCCTGATTGTCCCTCGGTGAAAGAATCAACAACCATGGAATTCACATCTAGTAGCCCATCACTTTCATCGCCATGCAGGATGCTTTCATGCAGCATTGAGAATACTGTCGGGAAGAGATCACCGTATGGCTGCATTCCTGAACCACCCAATCGTAATGCATTCTCGGGTGTTAGCAACAGGTCTCTCAAGTCAATGATGGCTTTTGAGGCCCCATCTGTAGCTACAACTCCATTGTCCGGACGGCTCGCGCAACTTGAACTGTTCAAGGAACTAGTTAGAAAGTTGTTGATCACGCCTCTCAATGAAGTATCGAAAGCCATGTTGAGTGCTTCCACCATCTCAGAACCAAAATTCTCGAACAATTCCTCCATCGAACGAGACACTGCCTGGGCTGCATCGGGGAGGAGCCCACCGACGGTGGGATTTGAAATATTGCCAACCGATACGAACATTCCCGATACATGCATGTCATTGACTGCAGACATTGCACATGGTAGGATATTGTCGACAAAAAGAATGGAGCCAATCTCGATGGCAGCCAACTTCTCCATGTCAACCGCAACAAACAAGGAAGCAGTAAGGTTGACATCCGCCACATCGAGGGAGAAAGAGTAGGGGCGCGGCGGGTCTTTTGTGGACGTTGCATCTAGGCTCACATCGATCTTGAGTGACATGCTGTCTAGCACAATCGTATTCTGAAGCGTTTGGGGTTCGACAGGATCAAGGATATAGAACTCGACAAACGAGTCGAGCCCAGTCACTTCCACCGAATCCACCGATATCTTCAAACCTTCTAGCTCGAATGATGAGTTTTCGAGTGAAAGACGCCAGCTGCCGTCGGCATTCAGGTATTCACCTAGGATCTGGTTCACTCCAAGAGATCCAGAGTCTTGGGGACCCAAATAGGCTCGCGCCATTTCAAGCAAGTCCCCAGCAAATGGAATAAAGGTTTCATTAAGCCTCGTCCAGTCGAGTAGACTTCCATCGACTTCCACAGTGTCTTGAAATTCTACTTCAGACACAAGGGAGTCGGGTATGGTACCGTTCGTATCAGCCAAGTGGCTCTCGGCAAACAACACAGCGATGATTTCAGCACCAACAACAGTTGCAAAGACCAATGAGTCGATTGAGCGATTGGAAAGCGGTGGCATCGGCAGTGACAGCTCTTCCTGTTTTGTCTCCACGGAGGTGTTGTATGTCGGAGAGTGCGGACAAAGTGTTGCAGCCGATTCTCCAAGTTTTAGGAGTTCGGTGATAAACGACGATGCAACATCACTTGTCATAACATCTTCCAAGAGCAGACTCAACCTGTTTCCGAGCGTCTTTGTTACGCCAACTTCCTCAAAGGTCTCTAGCACTTGTGGCAGGAAAATACTTGTGCAGCTCGAGCACTCCAAGTTTAAAGTCATCGAGGCAATTTCCGCCAAGAAATCTTGTATCGCCACACCGTCAATTCCTTTTGCCTTCATAGTTGGAGTTTGGAACAGCGCCATCCAACAGTTGACATTAAGAATGTCTGTGATAGGGAACTTGAGAAACCTGAGGACGGGTACCAATATCTCGAGATTTGCCAAGACATCAAGCTCCAGAGTCGTCGCATTGATGCCTATTTCATTTCGCAGTGTTATGGGGGTATTGACCCCGCCAACGTCAACGTTCAAATCCAACGTTGTGGTCAACAGTTTGCCAGGTACTGGGCCAAAGTGCAGTATGTTCTCCAACACGTGCGCTTGGTTCGTGGGCTGAAGAAAGCTGAAAGGGTTGACAACGGTATCGACATTTCCAACACTGGCGTTGAAGGCTCTAATATCGAGATGCCGCATGAAGGACCCGAGGGAGTCGAGCATTGAAGTCTCCAACGAAAAATTGAATAGTTGCTGACTGTATTTGAACATTCCTGCTATACCTGACTGCGCTTCCGTAAGCGGTTGGATGACTTCGGTGTTGATCGTTGCCATACCCGTAGCATTGTCTGTGGACGCCATCTTGTCTCGCATCATACTAAACGCCATAGCTATGAGGTCGCCGTAAGGTTGTGTACCCGAACCACCAAGACTCTTAGCTTCCTCGGGTGGAAGAAGCAAGTCACGGAAGTCAATGAAACCGGCGGAAAGTTCGTCATCGTCGCCAAATCCAAGAAATGAAGTAATTTTTTCAACCACTCCGGTCGTGCTTGCTGAAGTTGAACCAGTTTCGCTGCTCGTTACAACGGTTACCGTCACGGGCTCTCCCGGTGCCGGTGCAGGTGCAGATGCCGAGGCGCCGGTGTCGTAGGTGGTGATCTTTTCTTCACCAAGGTTGAATGTCAACGATTCACCACTGCTGCCACTGCTGGTGCTGGTGCTGCCAGTATCGTCGAAGAAACCAGACGAGATGATAACAGAACCGCTTTCTGATGGAACACAAACCGCTTGCGAGGCAATAGTTCGGATATAGCACTCCAAGAAGTCATTCACAATTACTGTGACGTTGTTTTGGAAGATGTTTGGCACTGCCGTGAGGATGAGGTCTTGGTACGTACAAATTGCAGCTTCAACGGCTGTATTGATCAGTTCATCAACTCCCGTATCGATTACACCCTCAACCACCGCGGTGCCAACTTCCTGTACTTTGACGTCTAGTTCTGACACACCGGCAGCAACAAGTGTGGACTGTAAACAAGGTAAGAGGTTGGTGGTGTTGACGAGATCTGCAAGTGTCAACGAGTTGACTCTCTCTTCGCTCAGGCCAATCAGGTATGATGCTGTGACTGTGATGCCATTGATGGGGATTGTCGCCGTGATTTTCTCGCGACGATTCAATCCATTGATATCAAAATCGACCGTAAACATGACTCGGAAACCAAGCCCTTCGAGCTCAAGGTCGGTTCGGAGGGTCTGCTTCCCAATGATCTCCAAGAACATTGTGTCCTTGAACGTGTTAAGGCCCACAATTTCGGCTCTGTCTAGCGTGAAGTTATTCAAAACAAACAGGTTTTCGGTGTCAATAATGGGGACGTCAGTCTGTAGTCTGCGCCAAAATCCTGCAGGGAGGATTGGTTCCAAAATGTTGGTAACTGGTTCAAAGTCCAAGAGGTTGCTGACGGGCTCCAAGATGTTAGAGACTTCTGTTTCAAAGAGTTTGCGCACATCATGAGCAAGTTCTTTCAATGGATTGAGTTCCCTCCTGCGAAATTGGAGGCAATCTCCAATAGATTGCAGGTGACGTCTACGTCCGCTGTTGACGATCTCGAGAGCTCCCTTCTTGTTTAGAACATTCAATTCGATGAAGGTGTTGATCTGGAATGCGCCAATGACTCCTTGAAGGTTGTCGATGAAGACCTGGAGCACGTCTCCGAGCGTGCTGTCCGTTAGATCAACTAGTTCTTCATCCACGTTCAGGTCTTTCTCGAGTTGCAATGGGTCGATGTTCCCCACCTTTCTTAGATACGGCGCAAGGGTGTCTCCTAGTGACACCAGTAGCTCATCGACAGTGCTCGCGAAGTCTGCCACAAAGTCACAGACAATATCAGATATCACTTCAACTTCATTTCGGACAATTTCAATGATAAGGTCCGATAGCTCGTTCAAGATTTTCGACGAAAATCCACCAGAAGAATCAATACTTGCGAGGTTGATCAAAGCCTCGCAACCCGAAAAAGTGGCTGTGTCCGGTGGCGATCCTTTCAGCGTGACAGCAATTTGGAAGTCACTGTCTTTTATAACGATCCGAATCTTCAGCTTATCACTAACATCGAGCACTCCTAGATCCCAGTCCACTTCGAACTGACACTTGACGTCCAATTTGTTCACTGCCACTTTGTACGTCAGCGTGCTCGAACCGCCTTTCTTGTAATCCAAGAAGACGCTGTCGATTTGAATCCCTCCGCAGGTACCAATGACGTTGACAGTGGCCGTCACACCGATTACATCTGTCATGAGGTTCAGTTCGGGAACGTTGATTACAAATGTTGCGAGAATTTCGTTCAAACCACCAAATTCGAGATCATCTTGGCTACTGCTACTCAGGTCTCGACTTTTGGGGACGTTTTTCGGATGAGCTCGATCCGTCGTAATCGTACCATCCTGGGCCCATGTTTTGACTTTGTTTCGAATATCCGCTTCCACTGCCGTTTCGACGGCTTCTCTCGACAACACGCCTGGATAGCCCTGGAGGGACGTCAAGTTAGGCACGGCATGGCTGCTTTCCGGGCCCCAATCGATCTCAGCTGCCGAGGCAGTGGCTGCTGCGGCGAGGGCAGCTATAGCGTATATCATTCGTCCTAGGATCCTCATCGTCTCTGAAGGCTCCAACTCTGACAAGTCTTTATGGTATTGAACAACTCTTGTGCAACGAAAGCTGTTTCTGCTGAGAGGTATTATTATCCTTTGGTGGTGATCTATTCAATCAGAAGAAGAGAGTTGAATAGGCTGCGACGATAGGTTGCTGATAAGCTCAAATGTAGTATGCTTCTCCATTGTTATACTCACTCGGTTGGACCTGCCAGTGAGCACGGGATTTTTGGAAGGAGAATTTTTGTGCAAAACGGACTAAAATGTGAGCGTTTGGAGCTGCGTTTCGTTGGATCTTTTCGACCTGTGATGAATTTGCTGGAAGACCGTTTTAGATAGGTAGACGCGGTAAATATAGGGCTAAAGCTAATACTTACTGACCATATTTTAAGAGACACATGTTTTACCGCAGCTACCTGAATCTCAAACCCGTCTTCCAGTAATGACAGGTGAGGCACGTGAAAACCTGGGCTTCCCGCGTGGGAATAACAAGCTCACAAGATTGAATCATTCGATTCAATTCGATTGATCATTCGCTCATTCATCTTTCAGCATGGCGCCGGTGATCAAGTTGACACCATCTGAACGAGATTGTTTCTTCACTTCTGCAAGACGTCGACAAGGTGACAGTGACAGCATGGATAATTGGTGGCAGCTGTGACTCGGAGGGACAGTAGTGAGAAAACAAAGATTGCTGAAATCCTCAGTAAGAGACTGCGTCAACAGCATGACAAGCTTCCTATTACTAGGGAGATCTTAAAATTGGCCATCACACATTCGGGGTTGGCTGCTGTAACATGGTGAGTTTGTTGGCAGGTCGCTGATCCTCGAGGGACCGGGAAAGACCAAGCTCAGGTTAAATGAAAAACATTTTTACTTCTTGTCTTAGTCTAATGGTAATCAAGGGGAGGAAGAAAGCTTTATCGACACTAGAGCAACATTCTTGACAGCCTTGGAGCAGAGAGGGTGCAGCGTTCTCGTCGTCACCCTGTAAAGAAGAAAAGTGATGGTCAGAAATCATGTTCGTGAAACTTGAAAATCGCAACGTCAGTCGCCAGAGCTTACCTAAATGCACCAGCTTGCGGATTTGCTTCGACTCTCACCAGGCAACCCACATTGATGTTGTTTCCGTTCATGTCTTTGGCGCCAGTCCTGAAAGTAGCTGCTCCGGAGACCGTCCAAGGAGTGGGATCGCAACCTTGACACCTTCCAAACTTGAGGCCTTCTGTCACAATTCGGGAGATGCGTGTCATGTATTCCTCGTCAATAGTGGGGGCGTTTGCCGGTGCCTTCACGACTTCTTGACACTCACGGTCCTGCCCCTCGAGGCTCTTCCATCTCTGCATAAATGCCGCTGGTTCAAGCGTCACTGGTTCCATGAAACAGGTAGCAACCACAGGCAAACGCAATGGATACTCGTGGAGTTCCCCCTCCTCGGTTTCGAATACAACCCTCATGGCCGGAGCGTCGTCAAAAGGCGCCGTGACTTCTACTAACAGAAGAAGCTTAGCCTGAGTTCGAACAGCGACGGTGCACCCACCATTCTCGTCTTCATCTAGCAAGCCCTGTGTTCCTTGCTTCTGAACCTTGAGATGCTCCACATCTTCCACAATTGCCCGGAAATGAAACAGAGGCTTCTTGCTGAGGTTTCCGAAAAAGACCGATATACGTCCTTGCGCCCCAACATATTCTTGCTTGACACCGACCTGGAGCACCGCATTCTCGAACAATACACCAGACGGAGATGTACAGAGGTTGGAGAAAGCTTTGCGCATTGCCGGAATAACTTCTCTCGGGATGCCAACTTTTTGGGTGCGATCTTTTGGTCTGTTCGTGCCGGGACTACCGTCTGAGAAAAGCGGGCGGATGTTAGAATTGAAACATAATAAAGACAATTTAGTGCTCGTTGCATCTTTCGTCTTACCGCTCATCGGACTGACGGGATCATCCTCAATTGGCCCCACGTCGTCTGCTTTGGCCTGTGCCTGAACTTCTTCCACGGCCCTAGCGGCGGCTTTGCTCTGGGCAGCTCGTTCGCGTTGAGCAGCACTTGGTCTAGCTGCCTTGACAACAGCAGCGCTATCATCTCCTTCCTTATCACGAAGGCGTTGCTCCAGAGCGCTTTGTTTGTTATCCTCAAATGGCGGCATCTCTCTGAGAAGATCTTCCACGGCTTCGGGACTGAACGCTTCCCGCATCGATGCATACTCGGCCGCACGCTGCTGGATTTCTACATCAACGCTATTCTTGCACCGAGCAAAGACAGGGGCAACCAAAGGTCGGCACTCTTCGTACAGATTGGCAAGTTTTGCGTAAGTGCTGGTAAGGATTGCTCGCGTCTGATATTCCGAGGTTGCCCAATGCTGATGCAAGATCCGGAACTGTTCCTCTCCGCTCATGCCAGGCCTTTCCGCAATCAGAAACCCAAATTCTCCAAGGACATATGCTGCCACCCTGACAGCTGTTTCATGGCACCGCCGAGGACTTGCGGCCACCAAGAGTGTTGCGGCGGTGTATGCCTGTAAATCACCTTGTGGATGATTGGTGACGATTTGGACGACACGGTGCCAAATGGCATCACTGACGTGATCCCCACTAATAGAGATGAGCTTCAAAATAGTGTCGACGTACCAACGCAGATCCGTTGCATATTTTTCCGCCAAGATTGCAATCTTCAGCACCATTTCTTCCCTGATGGCAGCGTCGGCCAATACAAGATGGGCAACAAGCTCGTCAACAATCCGTTCGGCATTGTCCGTGTCGCACATGACAAATAAAAGGTCCAAGGCCCTGCGACGGACACTAATATCCGCATCCTTCAGCGACACCAGAACGGTTGCCTGATGTTTCTTAATGGACTCGGCACTTCCTTCCAGCTGAGCGAGTTTGGCCATGGTGAGCAATCCAAGGTACCGAATGTTTGGTTCGCGCACCGAAATAAATTTCCCAAGGAGTTTCATGGCTCCATCTCTCAAATGATCGGGTCCCGACGATCCCCAGGTGACAATGAGGTTGACCGCTTCAAACAGAACAGCATGGTCCGCATTGGACTTGTTAATTGAATCCGAAACGTCTGTTTCAGTAAGGATCTTGGATACAATACTGGTGAGTTGGGTAATGTGAGCAGCATTGTCCGCCGCCGTTTCTTTGCCATTTCCGTTTTTGGGAGTTTGCACCAGTGATGTGGGGTAGAGTTGCAAGAACTTGAGTAGTTTGATCTGAAGCCAAGGACTGGGCGTCCGGTAGTAAAGATACTCTCGTGCACAAGCTTTTTTGAGGACGAGCATTCCTAGGATGTGTACGACGTATGGGATGAGACTTTCGTAGTCATCGGGAATTTGCGAGGCGAGCCCATATAGTAGACTCATGGCACTGGTTAAAACACCCAAGTGGCGATCTTGCAAGAGTTGAGCGACCTGAGGGGCAAATTCTCTGCCAGCGACGACTTTGGGACTGGTTCGTACTAGGCGTAGGAGACAGAGAGCAGCTTTTTTCTTGACGTTTGGAGTGGAAGATTTGGCCACCAAAGTTTGCTGGACCTCCGAGTGGAGCGCCTGAATCAATTCGAGTCCAATAATGTTGGCAATGGAGCAAAGCGCCAATGACTGTCCCGCGTCAGGAGGAGCGCTATTTTTCTTTTCCGAGGTTGACGGAGTGGTCAAGTCCTTGCGAATAGTGCTAAGGACCGTGTTGACCATGGGGTCATCTCCACGCAGTAACAGACTGAGAGCGGTGTAACCGACATGTTTTTCCGAATACTTGTTGGATCTCACTAGCACCATCACTTCAGCGTGCCCAAAATCTACATCATATCCCAAGACGTGAATGTACACCAACTTCCACACGTATTTTTTCCTTTGGTAGGATGACAGCGCCGGATTCGAGCCATCTTCGGCCACCTTTCCTCCTTTGGGTGTAAATTGCTTTCGAATATTTGCGAGTTCCTTGTCCACTCGCTTTGTCTCTTCTTCCTGTAGGTAACAAACAAGGGAGAACTAGTGTCAATTAAAGGTTCATCTCCGCAACAACTACTAGACTACCAGTAGTACTGGACCATTCCACAGCATCATTCTATTCTCCAATGACAAATGACGACTCTTTGCCGGCGTGCCATCATCCCAGCCGTGGAACGATGCATTGCTTTTATTGCACCACATGGACGCCACACACAGACATGTCTCAGGCATGCACCCACTCACCTTACTCTTCGCATTGCGAAGATCGGAGATAAAGTTTTGAAGTCCTCTCGCCTGTGATGCCATGGTCGAATGACAAACTGGCTAGCTACTGTACAACAAACAAACAAGTGCTATGGAGGCACTCAGTCGATCCACCGCCAGATTGGCTCCGAGGCAATGATGATGAGACATCCATCGAAGTGGACCGACAATAAGAAACTCTGGCGCCAGACCGTTCTCGGATCGTGCCAGCATGCCATACCAGAGACAGCATTGGCAGGCGAGGGTTAAGGTTTCTTTAATTAATTAAATAAAAAAATGCCCAGCCTCGGGCAAAATCTAGCTTGCCGTATGTTAGGAAATAGATTGATATTTTTACCAAAAATACAGTATATTGGAAATGACCAAAACAAAAGATTTCAGCCAGTTCTGATTTCTCCAAAGCATGCCACACCGGTACCAGTACATCCCTTGTTGTCTGACAACAACTGTTTTCGAAAACGATTATTTGAGCTTTGCTTAGTTTGGCCTTGATCTGAGCGTGAAGATGGTGTGCTTGGATTATGGCAACAAGTGATTGAACTAAGTAGACTGCCAAATGGCGAACCATGGTACCGGTACTGTACTTTGAGGGTGGCCTAGCTAGCTAGCTAGCTAGTAGCTAGCTACAGTAGGGGAAGCATTCAAAGTAAAGAGTGCCGCGCAAGAGCAACTTTGCCCAACCATTTTTTCCCTTTCTTTTTTGAAATGGTCCAAATTGGTGGCACCTGTAGGCCAGCAAAAGACTTGCAATCTACTTGTCAAATGATCGGTACAAATTTCCGTACCGTTCGCCTACCGTTACGTATTGGAAACTGGCGTCGAGACAGAATGATACATGTCACCTCTGAGAGAATTCCAGATACCAATAAGACGGCTAGCTAGCCTTTATGTACATGTACCGGAAGCTGCTAGAGTGCAGTAGCGAGTGACAGCCGTTTCCTATGCAGTACTTTGCTTCTGCTTAGCTAGCTATGCATAGTTGTGATTCTCGCGCCACCCGGCCTGGAACAGCATGTTTTCATAGCACCGCAACGCAACGCACCGCACCCCACCGATCCATGGTACCGGTACTGGTACCTCTATTCATAAGATATTGCTAACGGTACATTCAGAGCTACCAAGGGAGGGCGTATTCATCCTTGGGCTTGGGCATTGCGGCCGCTTTTAGCTTGATGTCGTTTCGTCGTTTCAGTAGCTGCTGACACTTTGCCAATATCGCCGCTTCCGCAACAGCTCGTTGACTCTTGGCTTTCGTTCTCGCGTTGAACGCGCCTGCTACAGCTTCAAGGAAACTTGATCTCGCATTGTTGGCACTGCTCAAGCGAAGCAGATCCTCCGACATTCGTTGGATTACATCTTCAAGCGACGAGACACTGTTCACGTCGGGGTTCGTGGTGGATTTCGCTCCCTCTGAAAAGTCACTAAAGCACACATCTTCATCCAAAAGACCAGCTTTGCAAAGATGGATAAACGCTCACTCCTCGAGCGTCAGCCCCGAGAGATCCACGAGTTTCGTATTGTACTGGATGGAAGGGTCCAAAATGTCATCAACATTGTCGTCATCATCCAAGATACTGTCGTCCTCGTCGTCACTGTCTCCTTCGTCATCTGACATTACTTCAACCAGAAGAGACTGTAATCCTTCAAACACACTCTTTTGCCCTTTGCATTTCTCTCGTACCACCTTGGGAGTGCTGCTTCGGGTAATCTCTCGTTGGAAACTGTACTTCACCTCTGGCGACCAGACAGACCTCAATGTATCCTTCAATGACTCATCTGTGAAAGCTGAAAAGTACCCTGCCTTGTCGATGTATTGCCACATAGTTGCCGTGTGGATGAGCGGGACGTCATCTTTTTCCACCGTACTCTTCAGATCAGCATGCCTTCGTTCAATTGCCTGACAACGGGCTATCGTGCTGCTAATGCACGCTGCCTCTAGCTCCTTGGCCGTAAGGGCGACATCATCCGCCACCAACTGCCTCCACTTTCCGGGTCTTTGTGTCATGTAGGTCTTCCACAAATCTTCCTTGTCTGCGATGGGTACCGGAACTGCGTTGGCGTTGGCCACGGTCGAAGGATCCAAGATAGAACTTTTTCGCTTCTTCGTTGTTTTCTTTTCTTTGCTATGCTCAGGTGCCAAAGATGAACCACTAATGACTGATTTGGGCAAGATGGCAAAGAGAGGTGGGTTCAGTTTGGACTCCTTAAAGCCACTGAACTTGATCTTGACCTTCACAAGAGGAGCTTTCAAGCCAGCAAACACAGACTCGACGGCTACGGTTTCTTTCTGCTTCTTCTGGGGATCCGATAAGCCATATGTTGCTGCATATTCCTGCTCTGTGAAATTGCCCTTGCATCTTGTCCATATTTTGCAGATTCTGATTGAGAAAGTCGTATTGACGCTTTAGAAGAGCCGCCACAGAGAACAAGTCCGATGCTAGTTTGCCCTTTTCCATCCCTGCTACCATTTTTCTCAACGAGTATATGGCATTGGACATGGCTGTCTTTTTGAATTCAGCAGATTGAGTTAGTCCTCCTGAAGAGATTTGATCCTTTAGGGTGTCCATCATAAGCTGAAAGATATTTTCTGTTTCTGCCACTGTTGTGTCGTGTTGTTATTCTTTGGAACATTGGTGGTGTTGATGTAACTCGAGAAGGAAGCGTGAATTTTATCAATGACGGGATACTGCTTTCGATTCTTGAGTGAAGGTTCTGGAGGCAGTGCTGGCATGAAGGGGTAGAATAGTCCACTGGAAGCTGACAACCCACAATATGTTGCCTGTGGATGAGGAGGAGCAAAAGGTGCTGGTTTTTCTGGAACAAGAGGCACTGGAGCCACAGGCGCACTTTGCGTTGTTGTTCCTGTTGCTGTTATAGTTGTGGTGCTGGGCTTTTTGTTCTTCTTCTTCTCGCCAAGGCTTGTTGATGAGGCTGATGAGACCATTCCTGACGGAGGTGGCTTACTTATTGCGAGCTTGCTCTTCGCCTTTTGTTGGCTTTCTGATTTAGACCTTGACAAGGGAAGAGCAAACTGCCCACGCTTTTGACGCCCACCAAACTGTCCAGCAGCTGCTACATTGCCTTGAGTCATTATCGCAGAAGAAGTCGGCCCTGATGAAGAGGCAGCTCGAGCTATTGGCTAGGGTGTTGCTATCTTTGTTTTGCTCTTGGCCTTGACGACTGCCTCCGCCTTTACTCTTCCTTCTTTGATGTTTTCTTTTTCGTTGTACCGGGCTTTGCAGCTCGCCTCTTCTTCTTCATTGGAGCTTCATCTTCCTCTTCACCTGTGAGAACAGTTGCCTTTAACTTCCGTTTCGTCTTTCGACGCTTGGGAGGTTCATCAGGGGCAGGAACTGGCACTGGAGCGGGCCCTGCTTTTTCTTCCTTCGCAGGCTCAGTTGGAGCAGATGCTTCTGCAGCATTTCCCATGTCAGCAATGTCGCCCATAGGCTCTAGGTCAAGGTCGAGGCCATCGAAAAGGGCATCGCCATCATCAGCAAACATGTCATCGATATCCAGGGTATCGAGGCTGTCGATGGTGCCGTCGGCGGGGGCACCACTATTGCTTGTACGGGGCATGGTTCAGCTGTACTCTGTTTTTGTTGATGGAAGATAAAAGGGGATGAATGTATGATTGTCTCAATATCTGTTCTTTCGAATGTCGAATGCATGTTTTGATGGAGACATGGAGAGCCACAATCGGCATTCGTCGTCCTATTAATTCCCGATACGATGGTGGGAAAGGGCGTGAGGCTCCATGGAGTTCTCTCAGGATTCTTTCAAGACTGGTCCAGTCACTGGTCGAGAGCAGCAGCAGTAAAATGAAGCACAATCTCGAGCTCATTTGAATTTCCCGCCACCCAAAGTCAAGACCATGCCAGCGTCGTTGTGGTTATGGCAGTGCACTACGCTAAAAGCTAGTGTAAAGATCTTTCGAGTGTTTTGAGTTTGAGAGAATGAAAGTTATGAGAGAGATTAGAAAGCTATGACTAATCAACGAGAGAGATCATCATCAAGGATCGTAGATCTGGCTTCCGCGGGAGACTATAAAGTGTGATAGAGTAGGTTGTGTATAATCCTACGTCTCTCACGATCCTAAAACGGAACGCGTGGAAGTTGTCTAGCCTGATCTAGTAGCGTGGAAGTCTCTCCACGCTGCTAAATATCTAGCGATGTTTCATCATCAACCTAGTATGACTAGCGCGGTCATGAGAACCCTGTTCAATGACTATTCACGAGGACTAGTCATGAGTCGAACTCAAACCCTATCTAGGATCGAGTCGCGAATAAGGCTAAGAGCCGTGTATTGCATTCGCCCCTGACAAGGGTCACAGAAGGCGCGACAGCAGTCGGACAAGGAGAACATATGATTTAAAGTGCGGGGCACTCTCATGAGATTTGGATGTAGACATGTGCGTCGCACGATGGCAATCCTACAAGGGGATCAGGCCTTGTATGGGTGTATATACCTTATGTTCCAGTCTGGTAGACTGTGCCGCCGTTGGCGGTAGCATGTTGGAGCCGTACAGTGCCATTGTCATTGACTCGGTCTATAGTGTAAGGACCTTTGTACTTTGGCTGACCGTACTTGCGGTGCTGATACTGTTGAATCATCACAGTATCGTTGACATTGTATTGATGAGGACACGCGTTGCGTTTTCCCTATCGTTGTTTTGTTGGATTAGTCGTTGGCGACGTTCCTTAATGTACTTCCAGTTGGCTTCGAACCGGACGTTGTGAATCGCGTCACGATTGAACACGAGCTGTGCGGGCGTTGCACGCAAGGTGTATGAATCGTGGCATTCATTGCAAAGCGAACCGCCGTGAGGACTCCATCCAGGATCCATTCACGAGGTCGTCTTGGCACTTGATGTTTGAACAGCGATCAAGTTAGTATGGTTTGATGAGCACGCTTCGACCATAGAGTTGGCTTGAGGGTTACGCGTGGTGATGAACTTGCGACGAAGTCCATATTCATCCCGGAGTGTCTTTTCGACCTCTGCGCGGAACTCACGTCCTCTATCCATGATAACCTCAGCAGGCCATGGATACCGAGTAAGCCACGTTTGTTCTAGGACGATGGCTACTTCGTCTGCTGCTTTGAGCAGATCTCTGCAATCTCGAACCATCGTTACGGGATCAATCATTGTCAAGCAATGAAGTGTGCAGGAATTCTTTTTTTTGGATCCCCGACTTGTAAGGGCCTATCAGGTCAATACATAGTCTTTCCCAAGGGATCTCCTCGCAAGTCTTTGGAGGCATCAATCCCAGCTTACGGTCTTGGGTTGTTCATCTGCAGCTTGGCAACGCTGACATACGGCCTGCACAGTCCTGCGCAGACCTTTCCAGGTGTAGTGTTGGCTGATGGTTAGTTCCGTGCGAGTCTCGCCAGGATGCATCAGCACACCATGGTACCATTCAACTAGCTTTTTCTGCATAGTTTTAGGTACGACGATTTTCTCGTCTTTAACTACTAAGTCGTAGGACTTATCCCCTCTGGGAAAGATTGCTTCTTGTAGTCGTTTGGCTTGTCCCTGAGGAGCTTCTTGATATCGTTGTCGTCTTTCTGACGATGTTCGATCTCGGGGAACGAGAGAGGGAACTCGCTAGGGAAGTCCTCTTCGTCTGCAGCCATGAGTTCAGCGATCTCGCTGGCGTCCATCTGTTCTGAAGAACCGTCGTTGTTGGAGATGTTAAGTCTCGACAACGCATAGCGACGATGTTCTGTTCGCCTTGATGTACCGTAGTTCAGGGCCGTATTCTTCCAGAATAAGGCGCCATCGCATTACGCGATCGGTATTGAAGTTCTTACATGTAAATTCTTTGTCCGTATGTACAACATATCTTCTGTCCAGAAGAATGTTACGGAACTTCTTTACAGTTTCTACGATACTGAGAGTTCCTTCTCGTATGTGTAACGTGTTTGAGCGGGTTGAGCTTCCTGCTGTAGAACGCGATAGGTTTTCCTTCTGGGAAATTACTGCACCTAGTTGAGTATCACTTGCATCCGTGTGGATAACGAATGTATCGTTGAAGTCAGGGTAGGCGAGCAAGGTTTCTTTGCTGATGATCTTCTTCATCTGGCTAAAGGCCTTGTCGTGTTCGCTTCCCATTTCCACTTCGTTGTTTTGGAAGTCAACGAAGCGAGTGGGGCCAGTACATGTGATCGTCTAATCCACATGTCTCGATAGTAGTTCACTAGTCCAATGAATCTACGGAGTTCCTTTCTGTTGGTAGGAGGAGCGATATTCTTGATCGCGTCTATTTTCTTGGTTATAGGTTGGATCCCTTCTCGAGTAATCCAGTAACCTAGGTACTCAAGTTCTCTCTTGCGAAGAAGGACTTGGTAGCATTGATCTTAAGTCCGGCTTCTCGAAGCCTTCGGAGAACTTCATCCAACTTTTCAACGTGATCTGCTAGATCGCCGTTAGTTAGGATGAGTAGATCATCAATGTATGCACGGACGTATCTAGGTCTGCATTAGTGTTCATCTTCTCTTGGAAGATGACGGACTATACATAGGCCATTGCAACCTCTGGTACTCGTACTTTCCCCGGGAGTACGATGGTACAGAGTTGTTCGAGTGAGGTGACAGTGATGTGATAGTATCCCAGTTCAGGTCTAGACTAGTGCGTACTTGAATCCGTCTAGGTTCAAGAGCATGTCCTGTATTTTTGGGATGGATAAGCTTCCGCTTAATCTTTGTTACAGTTCCCGGAAATCAGAGATGAATCGTACAGATCCCATTCTTTCTTGGGAATGATAAATGTTGTGCCCCACTCGGAACGGTTTCTTTTGAGTACTCCTGCCTCGCAGAGACGTTCAACTCCTTTTAAGAGTGTTGGTATGACCGTGGAATAGGATAAGCTCTGGCATGATAGGGTTTAGCATCAGGGAGAAGTTCTACTTCGTAGTCCATCTGCACTTTCCTAAAGTACCATCAATAGGTCAGAGTACTTTTCAGTAAGGAATGAAGCTGTTCCTTCTCTTCCGTGTTTAATGATCTTGACTTTGGAACCTGCCTTGAAGTCAGTTTGTTCGTATGTTGCTATAAGAATCTTCTTGAGACGATCTGCACTGTCATCAACAGCGGTAGGATCAGGAATGAAAAAAGTTTTCTTCTTCTGGTGTCGCTTTTTTCATAGGAATAATGCGCCGTCCATTCCACTGACATGGTAGTGAAATCAGAACTTGATATCTATCAGAGAGAATGTCTTCGACCTATGATCATGTCATACGCCCCAAGTTCTTGTGACGTTAAATCCCACTCGATAATTCTATATTCGTGGAATTCAGGAACATAAATGCACCTTTGCACTTCTGCTGGTGTTTAATTCATCCTGCAGGGGTAGTCCACATTGTTTGGACCCCTCAAGATCCTTCATGCGTATTTCTTAGCATGAGGTTGAGCAATCAAGGTTCGGATGCTCCTGTATCCAGTAGGAACGGAGTGTAACGGGTTTTGTTTTCCCTTTTTCTCGCTTGTTAATCTAACATAGACGATGGGTTGAGGTCTCTTGTCTTGCGACGTTTACGAGGTGGTTGGCCACGGACGAGGTAAAATGCTAAATGATCATCAAAGTCTAGTTGAGCAGCTTTAGGCAATATCTAATTTGCCGTAGAGTTCATCAGTTGCAAACAATTCTTGTTTACTAGTTAGTGAGATATCTTCATCACTTTGGTATGAGAATTCGGAACATGGTTCCGTTTAGTCATCATCCTGGCCTAATTTCAGATAGATTTCCATCCAAGTATTAAATTATAGAGGAGTAGTCTATTGTCTGATTGGCAACATGGTTGCGAAGTTTGCAAGTGGTTGCACGAGTATCGTCGATTTCGTTTTCTTCGTCATTGTGGACGAGAGGAAGAATGGTTTTGTCACGTAACTGTTTTCGAAGTTGCGGAACGTCATGCTTTCCTTGAGCCATCTTAATGGTGAAGGAATAGATTGAGGGTAGCTGAAGCTATTGTGTTTTGTTACAAAATGCACTACGCTAAAAGCTAGTGTAAAGATCTTTCGAGTGTTTTGAGTTTGAGAGAATGAAATTAGAGAGAGATTAGAAAGCTATGAAAATAATCAACGAGAGAGATCATCATAAAGGATCGTAGATCTGGTTCCCGCGGGAGACATAAAGTGGGATAGAGTAGTTGTGGTAATAATCCTAGTCTCTCCACGACCTAAAAAGGAACGCGTGGAAGGTTTGTCTAGCCTGGATCTAGTAGCGTGGAAGTACTCCACGCTGGCTAAATATCTAGAGCGATGTTTCATCATCAACCTAGTATGACTAGCGCGGTCATTGAGAACTGTCTCAAATGACTATTCACGAGAGATCAGTCATGAGTCGAACTCAAACATATACATGAGTCGAACTCAAACCCTATCTAGGATCGAGTCGCGAATAAGGCTAAGAGCCGTGTATTGCAGCAGCACGGAAGCTGGTATCGGTACCAGTAGCTACTGCTTGGAAGAGTACCAGTATAATCGAGCCATCACGAGCTGTCTACTCACACCACAAAGACAGCCAAAACCACACACTTTCAACAAGGAGCACTGCTGCCACTCATTCATCACAACAGCCATGCATTCCCTCCCAACAAGAGCCATCCCAGAAGCAGCACTGCAGACAGACTTTCCTCCGCGAAAAAGCACAAATGAACCCATTCCCATGGCCTGTTGGTATGGATAGCGTCGATGTCATCTGGGCCGGACAGAGTGGTTCAAACCGTGCAATAAACGTGGTTAGAAAGAGACTCTGGTGGTGTTTGTGGATAACTACGGCACAGTTGGAATCGAATCCACAAGCCAAAGGACAAATAGCTCTGATTACTAATAGTGCAACAGACCTGAGGCCATCGACTACAGCAAGTTTCAACAGTTATAACCGGTTCCTTGCGATCACCAAGAGATTCACCCACTGATCTTGGGGCGGTAAAGCATACCAGGTATCTCCAACCAAGCAAGCAAAAATTTTCTCTTCTATTCTAATACTGCAAAAAACTGGCAGCTGACACTTGATGCATCTTCAAACTTCTCCAATTTGAGTGTCATGGGCCGAGAAATAACTGCCATCCCATCATGCTAAATAGAACGCGACTGACACTTGCAGACTCAGTGTTGGAACCACTGTCGTGACCGAATGAACAACGCCAAGGGCCACAGTGGAAACAATAAGCAAAGTTTTGGTCCTTGCTTTGGACCTGTGGGCAGCACATCCATGAGCTAAATGACAAATGCACCCAATAACTCTACCATCTACCATTGTCAACAGTGTCAGCCACCATTCCAACAATGTGGATCCCCCTGCGACCTCAGAAGAAGCTCCTCCATAGTGTTGAGTCTCGCAAAGCCAGCTACCACACTGCAGAGTAGCCCTGCCAGTTTTAGAAATCCCGCCTTGAATAGCGTCAGGCAAAGGTAATGTGGCGGCTGAAGGGAAGTCCGACCAGCACAATGGATGTGTTGCAAACTACGTCCAGTGCTACTGTACAGCTTCTGAAAAAACTCTTGTTGCAGCAGTCGAGTTCCAACTACTACGTCAACTTCCATTACCGGTTGATATCAGATAAAATGAACTATTAGAAGTGTATCCGTCTGCCTCTATGCAGTGTAGGTAACAATTAACATTTACTTATGATATTAACATATTAATACTGTTAGTTGTGGGAAAAGAAATTTTGTTCCATGGTTGCACAGTGGAATCCTCTGTAGCGATTCAATGATTGAGTCACTCGACAATGAAAGGCTCCTCTGTTCGGGCTGGGGTTACAGTGCCTCCGCCTAGTAGCATTTAATCGAAGTCTCTCCGGTGTGTATTATTGTGTAGCTCCTCCGGTTAATTGTTGCCTTTCAATGACTCGACGATTTTTGCTCAACCTGCCTTGTTCTTCAAAGCTCTCCAATTTAACTGTCGTG
Organism: Seminavis robusta; assembly: GCA_903772945.1. Taxonomy (NCBI): domain Eukaryota; phylum Bacillariophyta; class Bacillariophyceae; order Naviculales; family Naviculaceae; genus Seminavis; species Seminavis robusta. Next base: position 40,721 of record CAICTM010000656.1, read on the forward strand.
GGCCAAGACAGAAAAGAGAAGCATGGCTTTCAGCTCTGCACCGGATACAGTCGGCTTGACCAATGCTTGATACCGATACTGGTATTGTACCAGTATATAGTAGAGGTGCGATAATTCGATTCGGTCGATCAGTGGTGCAATACACGGCTCTTAGCCTTATTCGCGACTCGATCCTAGATAGGGTTTGAGTTCGACTCATGACTGAGTCTCTCTCGTGAATTATAGCATTGAGACAGGGTTCTCAATGACCGCTTACTAGTCATACTAGGTTGATGATGAAACATCGCTCTAGATATTTAGCCAGCGTGGAAGTATTCCACGCTTGCTAAATATAAATGCTAGACGAATCTTCCAAGCGTTCAGTTTTTGGATCTTGGAGTGAGTAGGATTGCTTACGCAACCTTTACTCTATCACACTCTACAGTCCCCGCGGGAGTTCAGATCACGATCCTCCATTTGTTGTGGATCTCTCCTCGTTTGTTAGTTTTCATAGCTTTCTAATGCACTCTTCATAAACTTTCATTCTCTTCAAACTCAAACACTCGAAAGATCTTTACAGCTTTTAGCCTTTTAGCGTAGTTGCGCATTTTTGTTAATCAAACACAATAGCTTTCAGCTACCCTCAACCTTTTCCTCACCATGAAGATTGCCAAAGAAGCATACACCAGCTTCGAGTCTAGGCTGCGCGACAAACCAATCCTTCCTCTCATTGACCTCGACGATGACTGCAAAATCGACGATTCTCGCTTCACCAACCTCAAAACTTCGCACTGTTCCAGCAGATGCTAACAGCGCCAAGTACACATTCAAGGTCCAGATCATCTATGGATCTGAGACTCCTCGTCAGACCATCAAGTGGGCTTGACGCATGGAGAAGGTCTTGTTGCGGCTCGCCATTGCTAGGCTACCGCAAAAAATAACCTCCTCAAGGGAGTGACTTCTAGCTCTGCAAAGAGCAGTTAACGAATCTAGCTGTGCAGGCCACCGTGAAGTACGTTGGAATTCTTGCGCCAGATTGCAGTCAACGGCATCTCCTCCACGCGACGTACGTGGTGGTGAAGACGAAGCACTTTCCAAGACGTTTCCAGGCTGCCTGGAACGGAGGAGCTCAGCCTGCTTTGGACGACCTGACATTACTTTGGCATAAATGCCTGTATTCGAAGCAGTCTGTCCCTACAAGGCTCTTGAAAAGCAGAACAGCTTCATGCGCCGCAAGATGCGTAAGACTGCTGATATGTCTACTTGGGCTTATGTCAACAAACTCAGTCGGATGAACACCATGAACTTCCTCGTCTACCACCTTTGGACCCAACCAACATTGAACCATGACGAAGACATTGACATTGTTTGTCAAGGAATTCCACGTCGTGGATGAAGAAGATGGAGAACACGACTTCGATCCTTTCTCAGCTCTCTATCGGAGAAACCATTGGATTCTGCGAACGCATGGAATCCTCCGAAGACTTTGACAAGGGCGGTGATGCCAAGCAAGCTCCTACGAAGAAGAACAACAGCAAGAAGTACAAGTCTACTCGCAACAACGACCACTCTTCAAGAACGAAGAAAATGTGCGACTACACGAGTCCAGCACTCACAACACTGCTGACTGCATGACTTTGAAGAAGCTCAATGGCAAGTCTCAATCCTCGTCTGACAACGATAAACAGCCAGGTACAACAAGAACAAACTTGGAAACGCAAGTCCGACGACGCCAAGACCTACACCAAGAAAGAACTCTCTGTCCTCATAAGAAAGTTTCCAACGCTCGTCAAGGCTGATCGCAAAAGAAAAGCGAATGCAACCATGTTGCCAAGCGCAAGTCTGACAACTCCGACAAGCGAGGACGACTCCTCTGTTGGATCCATCAACATGATGGACAAAAGAAATGGCTGCTGTTGACAAGGCGCTTGCCGAATTTGACTTCAATCATTGGAGGAGAGATCTACGTCTGAGGATTAGGCCAGGATGATGATTCAACGGAACCATGTTCCGATTTCTCATACCTAAGTTGATTAAGATATCTCACTAATAGTAAACAAGATTTGTTTCAACTAACGAAGTCTACGGCAAATTAGATAATTGCCTAGCAACTACTCAAATAGACGCTGACGATCTGTTCAGCATCGTTAGCTTCGTTCAGGCCAATCAACTCATCAACGTCGCAAGGCAAGAGACCTCAAAACTATAGTCTATGTTAGATTTACAGACGAGTGAAAAGGAAACGAAAACCCGTTACACTCTGTTGCTTACTGGATAACGAAGCATCCGGAACCTTAAATACTCAAACTCATGCTAAGAATTTACTCATAAGAATCATGGGGGCGTCCAAACATTACGGACTGCTCCTATGAAGGAATCGAAACCCCGCACGAAGTGTAAGGGCACACTCGTGATTCCTGAGTTCCACGATGATAGAATTATCGGATGGAATTTACACGTCACCAAGAACTTGGGGGCGCAAGACGTGATCATAGGTCATGACACTCTCTGCGACCTAAGAATCAAGTTTGATTTCACTACCATGTCATTGGGGTGGAACACTGTCAGCGACACTGCAGACAGTCTCAAGAAGATTCTTGATACAACATAACGAACAAATAGACTTAAGGCAGATGTGCCAGAGTCGAAACCCGTTAAATAAGGAAGAGCAAGAACTGCTTCATGCCTTTTCAACCAAGTGCTTCGACCCAGTCGAGGATACTTTGGGAGAGTTGCGAATGGACGACTACGAGGTAGAACTTCGTCCCGACGCTAAATCCTATTATACTAGGGCTCACCCTACTCCACGAGTCCATACCAACACTCTTAAAAAGGAGGGTTGAACGTCTCTGCGAGGCAGGAGTACTCAAGAAGGTGAATCGTTCCGAGTGGGCGGCACCAACTTTTATCATCCCAAGAAAGAGGATCTGTACGATTCATCTCTGATTTCCAGGAACCGAACAAAAGGATCAAGCGGAAGCCTTATCCTATCCCAAAAATACAGGACATGCTCTTGAACCCAGATGGATTCAAGTGCGCTACTAGTCTAGACCTGAACACGCGACACTACCACATCGAGCTGTCACATCACTCGAAGCAACACATGCCATCACTCCCGAAGGGAAAGCACGAGTACCAGAGGTTGCCAATGGGCCTATGTAATAGTCCCGACACCTTCCAAGAGAAGATGAAAACACGCCTGCATGACTTAGAAAATGTCCGTGCATACATTGATGATCAACTCATCCTAACGGACGTCGATCTCGCAGATCGCGTTGAATAGTAGGATGACCTTTTCCAAAGACTTCAAGAAGTCGGGATTGAAATCAACACTACCAAGGCCTTCCTCGATAGGAAGAACTGGAGTATCTAGACAATTGGACTTCTCGAGAAGGAAGCCAACCCTTAACCAAAAAAGATAATAGATGCGATCAGCTATCGCTCTTCCCACCAACTGAAGGAGAAACTTCGTAGATTCATTGGAAAATGAACTACCAAGGCTGCTCCAAGACAGCAGACGGAGTAACCATCGTTCTGAAACAGACGTTGGTTACCCAGTATCCATGACGCGAGGTGTCATGGACAGAGAACGTGAGTCCCGCGTAGAGGTCGAGAAGACTCTCCGGGATGAACATGGACTTCGCCGCAAGTTCACGCGCGTCAATCGTGACAAGACTCACCACATCCGTTTCAAAGCAAACCGGAAATACATTAAGGAACGTCGCCAACGACTTATCCAGAAAAACACCGATAGGGAGAACACGGCACGTGTCCTCATCAACACCATGTCAACGATACTATGATGATTCATCAGTATCAGAACCGTTCGTACGGTCAGCCCACGCACAAAGGTCCTTACCACACAGACCGAGTCAATAACAATGGCACTGTACGGCTCCGACATACTACCGCCAGTAGCGGCACAGTCTACCAGACTTGGAACATAAGGTATTTACACCCATACAAGGCCTGATCCCCTTGTAGGATTGCCATCGTGCGACGCACATGTCTACATCCAATCTCCGGAGAGTGCCCCGCACTTTAATCAAATGTTCTCCTTGTCCGACTGATGTCGTGCCTTCCGTGACCCTTGTCAGGGGCGAATGCAATACACGGCTCTTAGCCTTATTCGCGACTCGATCCTAGATAGGGTTTGAGTTCGACTCATGACTGAGTCTCTCGTGAATAGTCATTGAGACAGGGTTCTCAATGACCGCTCTAGTCATACTAGGTGATGATGAAACATCGCTCTAGATATTTAGCCAGCGTGGAGTACTTCCACGCTATCTAGATAAATGCTAGACGAATCTTCCACCGTTCCGTTTTTTGGATCGTGGAGTGAGTAGGATTGCTACCGCAACCTACTCTATCACACTCTACAGTTCCCGCGCGGGGTTCAGATCTACGATCCTTTGGTTGTGATCTCTCTCGTTGATTAGTTTTTCATAGCTTTGTAATCCTCTCATAACTTTCATTCTCTCAAACTCAAAACACTCGAAAGATCTTTACACTAGCTTTTAGCGTCTACCGCAACCTACTCTATCACACTCTACAGTCTCCCGCGGAGTTCAGATCTACGATCCTTTGGTTGTGGATCCTCTCTCGTTGATTAGTTTTCATAGCTTTCTAATCCTCTCATAACTTTCATTCTCTCAAACTCAAAACACTCGAAAGATCTTTACACTAGCTTTTAGCGTCTACCGCAACCTACTCTATCACACTCTACAGTCTCCCGCGGGAGTTCAGATCTACGATCCTTTGGTTGTGGATCTCTCTCGTGATTAGTTTTCATAGCTTTCTAATCCTCTCATAACTTTCATTCTCTCAAACTCAAAAACACTCGAAAGATCTAGATCTTTACACTAGCTTTTAGCGTAGTGCAGTGGACCTTTCAACCTACCGGTACCAGTTGGTACCGGCGATGGAGGTGCGAGTTCCACTCATTCATTCGACACTCCAATTGGCTGAGGCTTGATAGCAGGTACCGGTAGGGTACCAGTATGGTAGGGGTGCGATCGATCGATTGCTTTGGATAAATCCGATTGACTGAGGATTGCTGCCTAGTTGACAGCACCGTATCAGTGCATGAAGCGGTGCAGCCCGATCCACTCAGTCACTTGTTCAGCCAGCCTATCCACTGCTGCTGGTCTACTACTGGAAGAGTAGAGAGAGGATCCAAAGGTTTGTACAAGAGGATTTGAGAATTCGTGCAAGAGGCTCCTGTGCATGTTGCAGTACCGGAAGGAACTATCTCTCTCATCCCATTATCTCTCCACGATAAAGACCACACTCTCGGATCAGCATCAACAATGACAATGAGGAATGTCAGCTACGGTACAGGGATAATGAGAGCCAACGAGCCATTCCCCATCCCCATACAAATGGCAAACATACTCTGGCCAAAGAAGGATCCAACAGTTTCGTCGTGGTAGCTTATCCACTCCACATTCGATCATTATCCGCCACACAGCTGACACACCCAGCCACTGCCATTATCTCTCCACACTGAGTCAAAATTGACAATGATGAGGATACTAAAACAAACATCATCATCTGCTACCATACTGGTAGCTCTAGCTAGCTATTAATAGTGCATGTATCTTTGTTTGGCATGGTGAACACCAGCATGATCCAATGATCCAGCTTGTTGCTTGCAGGCAACCAAATTCATAAATAGCTGGCCAATTTTCTTCTCTTAGCTTTTTCAAAGCTTTACCAATCATATTTTGTCATGGCAACATAAAAGGGTGTACAATCAATACTTGTATGCTTTACCATGGCTGTGCCAACATGCTGAAAAGCCACCGGATGAACTCTGCAAAAAAGGCTTCTTGTACTGATTTAATACAAGGAAGTATTGCCAAAAAATGTTTCATCTAGCCCCCTTTGAAACCCCCAAAATTAAGTCGTGAGGAAACCTCACGGATGAACCGCAGATATTTTAAAAGGCATACACGTTGCACCCAAGCACTTGCTGCGCAGCTTAGACGGGTAGCAGCTGGCTCTAAACAATTGTGCTCCAATTTCCTCGTTAATTCTGTTTGGTTCTGAGAGTTAGATACATTCTGATACCGGTACACGAAGAGTATTCAAGAGGCGAACCAGTAGCTCCCCTGTCCAGCGGTACGATGCTCAAGATGACAGGTTCAAAAGGTACCGGTGTACGGGACAGTGGTACTCAGTACGATACCAAAACGAAGGTAAATCAGTACCGGTAATAGTGCTCCCAGCCAGTTCTCTGGCTTGGATACTAGTACTTCGTCGGCATGTAGTACTATGGTGTTTGGGGGTTGCTCTTTGTGGGGGCTTTGTCCGTGGAAAGAATGCTTCTGCCGTCAATGGACTTCAAGAAAGGAACATGGAGCATCCACAGTAGCTAGATGTAAATATTTGAGAGAAAACAACAGTCTTTGGTGGAAACTCGCCAGCCTAGCTCTAGCTGCCTGCGATCCAAGGGTAGCTACCTGGTACTGTACTAGCTAGTAGCTCCAACAGTATCTCAACACTGATAGGGCGGTGAAGCCTGGAACCCACTTCAGCTTCATTCTGATGAAGTTGACTTGGTTCTTTAGGGAACAACTAACTAACTACTTTTTAAAAAGTATCCATGTAAAGAAATGTAACACCACAAGCAGCAGCACTGCTCCAGGAGTACGGGCAAAAGCAGAGTGGCAAGAGCCTGCATTCTCCAACGACCCTCAAACTGTGACTGTTTGACATTCCTCGCCAACCTTGATATCCTCTTCCTGTGCTTCTGAAACTGCAGCCCCCATCGGAGCAGGTTCGGGTGCAACATCAACCACCGCAGCAGGAGCTCCTTCGCCGACTGCTGCCACTGCCTCGTGTGGATTCGGGACTTCAGCGGCGGCCGCAACATGTTCCACAACAGTCGGATTTGCAACAGGGACGCTTGGGATCTCGTGAGTTTCATGTTTCACAACAGCTTGGTCAGGTGCGGCCACCATCGGAGGATCTGCTGGTAGAGCTTCCGTTTCCATGGCTTCGGGTGCAACAGCGGATGCCTCAGCCTTCAGTGCAGGTAGAACATTCGGGTCAGCAGCAACTCCGGAAGGGGATGGAAGCAGGAAAGCAGGTGACTTTGCATCGCCCGCAGCTGCAGAGTCGCGGCGCTCTCCCTTGTCAGACCCCTTCTCCCGCAGAGCCTATTATGAATCGAAGGTTTGCCATTGTGTCAGTTTCCATATCTCTGCTCCCAATTGTACATGCACAACCAGCACTTACTTGAGATGTCTTCTCGGCCGCTGTTACAAGAGAAAGTGAGTTCTAGAGTGAGCATCATCACATCATAACGAAAGTCCAAAAAGATGGATCCCCGTATGCTTGACGCACCTTTCTTGTCACCAACATCATACCTAAACATGGATATAATTGAACGACCACGCATGAGAACAATAAACAGTGCAACAGGTTTCTCTGAAACTTGTACGTGTACCCACCATTTTCCAGTCTTCTCGTCTTTCTTCAAAAACCGCCCAGGAGGGTCCCCATTCCGAATGGCCCTAACAATCACTCTCGCAACTGATGGTTTTTGAACCTTTGGTGCCCGAATATAATCTTGGGTAGCGAAAAAGAGAGAGGGTTGAGAGGAATCATCGCACGCAGCAATGTACTCGTTTCATCAGTCTTCCTGCACGATACCCACCAGGACGATGCAGAGCCACAATATCACGGAAGCGCTTATTCCCCCCTTAAATTGCAGCAGAAGTATACGCAAACACATCACAATGAGGTTCAAACACTTCAGATCAACGTAGTGGCACCACACAAAACCTTTCAAAACGTACTGTGGTGATTCGTGAGGCCTGTGGAAAGGAGATGGTCAAAACAAGTGAGTCACAGAAGAAATGAGTTGCTCAAGTCTTCTCCATTATCGACGCACCTCCGCGGCCGCATAGAATATCCCAATCGGTCACAAGGATGTTACCATCTTTGTCCACAGCATTTGGAGGGAGGCCCTCTGTCTTGAATTCGTCTTTCCCAGGGTCAGTCACGTTCACAGTCTTGGAAACATCAGATGCCAGCGTCTGGGTGGAAGCCGCGGGAGCTCCCACATAGTTGAGTTGGTTTGCCAACAACGGAGACACGATTGTAATACTGGGAGGTGTGTCACTTGTTTTCGCCCTCTTGCTTGGACCACCGACATCCAACTCTCCGTTTTTGCTGCGCATCGAATCCCTTTGCGCCGCCCGCTGCCTCTTCTCTGCATTCGATTTTTCTGTACACATATAAAATGAAGAAATAGAGGTCAACCTGCAAAGCTGCTACAGGAGAGCCACCATTACACCGCCTACACTTCATCGTACCTCGCAACGCCTGTGAAGCCTTTTCAGCAGCAACCTTTTCCACCAAAGACAAAGAAAGTTAGGACATCGTGTGGACTCCAGTAGGGAGCAACCCAGCTTGAACCATCTACAGAGTAGCCGCTCATACCTTGTTCCCAACATCATACCAGAGCCCGTCTTCGCCCTTCTTTAGAAATCTCCCCGGAGGAGATGCAGTCCGAATCGCACGAACAATCCTCCTTGCAACGTTTGGCTTGTCATTCTTTATTGCCTTGATATAGTCAGGCCTGCAGGGAGAACAATGATAAGGCTAATGAACAACGCCATGTACTGTGCCTTGACCCCTGCCAAGAGAGGCTTACCTGTGCAGCGTAATGACGTCGCGGAAGCGTTTGTTTCCTGAAGACGGAAGACGAAGAATGGAACCATAATGCTGAGTGTCAACAATTGGAATAGAAGAATGCAATGGGCAATCAGCGTGAAGCGACAAGCTCACCCGGGTGGCTGTGAAGTGGTCGTTGCAACGATGCAGAATGACAAAGTGAGCTATCGAACAGAGGGCATTGAATTCCACACTTTCTCTGCGCATATCCGAACCTGTTGGTCATGCCTGAATATTAGCAATGCGGTTGTGAGGTGTGCTTGCTTTTCGCCATATAAGCTCCGAATTGCGCTCGTCTTTTCACTTACCGCCTCGCCCGAAAAGCACTAAAACACGAGAAGAAATCAAAATAGTGCGGTGAGTGCAATGCCTCTTTCCAGTCCTTAGTTGAACAAGCAACATTGAATGAATGTCAAAACCTTACCGTCATGCGGTGTGGGCTTATCAACAGGATCTGAGGAAGGCTTTGGATCAATGTTGGCAGCCATGTCACCATTGCCATCAATAACAGGCCGAGAGGTCTGGCGGTGCAGGAAACACAACAATTGAGGGGCATGATTCCATGATTGCTGTTTGCGACGGGCGCTTCACTCACCAGTTCCTTCTCAAGCCACACTTCAAACACAAAGAGCAAAGTCACTTCTGCAGCATCGACCGGGTTCATTAGCGTGAATGCCTTCTGGTCATCTTTACTTGTGCACAAGATGAATCTTTTCTTCTCGTCTTTGTGCTCCCCCATCTCGTCGGGAATCGCTTCCGCTCCCTTGGCCATGAAAACTGAAAGGGCTGCTTCCAGACGCTTTGTAGGGCTCATATTGTCAGACTTGACATGTTGCGATGCTAAAGTGAACAGCGTCTTATTCCCGACTTGGCTGTCAAAAGACTTATCAGTTTCTCCATCGGTTCTCTGCAACATCACCACATCGATCGGTTTCATTGTTATCTGCTGAGATTCGGCTGCATCTTTTTGCTGGGCTAGAATGAACTCATGAAACTCTTTTCCCAGTGCTTTGAGCGACTCTGAATCGCCGCTGTCAGCACCAGCCAGGAAAGCAGCAAAGAGAGTTCTTTGGATACTTTGTCGAGCTTCGCTGTCGGTTAATTCTCTCCATTCCCCACCCTCCTTTTGCATGAATCTGCCACTCCCAACAAGGAAAGACCTGGGCACATCCTTCATTCCTGCGACCTCACGTCCCTTTCCCTTCTTTAGCAATTGAAAAAGTCGCTCCGTAAGCGTCTCAATTTCTGATTCTTCAGTGGGCATGCGCTCATGCGAAACCTCCCAAAGCAAACGGTGTAAAGCAATCAAATCCTGAAGCAAAAGATTCGCCTTGTGATCTCTGGAGTCCTCTCCCACAATGATATCGCGGTCCTTGGGGCCACTGGGGACCGCAGCATTTCCAAGCAAATCAAATTTTAAATTGGCCTTGGGAGGGGGGTGCTCCTCGTGTACTTGAATAGGAAGAGGCGGTGGTGGGGGTGGAGGGATGCTGGGAATTGCCATTGTGGCCACTGACTCAATGACCGGGGCAGGGGCCATCTCCGGTACCGTAGGAACGACAACAACTTCCGGCGCGGCTTCAGTTTGCATAGCTTCAGCAGGCACAGCTTCAGTCTGCATAGCCTCAGCAGTAGGCACGGTTTCAGTAGCCATAGGCACGGTTTCGGTAGGCACAGCCTCGTCGGTAGCCATAGGCACCGTAGGCACAGCCTCAGTACCAGTTGGCACGCCTTCAGTGCTATCTGCAGCCATTTCGGGCTGCGGCGGCTCAGGCTGTGGCGGCTCAGGCTCAACATAGTCATCTGCAGCCATTTCGGGCTGTGGCGGCGGCTCAGCATTGTTTTGAACAACAACTGCTTCAGCTTCCACTTGGGCGCCCGGATGGTGGGTGACATGATCATGGTGGACAACAACAGGAGCAGGGATTGCGGGCACTTCTTCGGGTGCCTCGGCAGGTGGGTCCACTGCCACATGCTCATTTTGGACTTGCTCTGCTGGAGCCACGGCTACCTCAACGACATCAGACGAAATGGCATCATTCGTCTCATTATTCGTCTCCATCTCTGTGGAATGAATCAATCCAGAGTGAATGAATGATGTGGGGATTGGAATGAACGCAACAGGACTCCTTCTTGCATTGATTGAAGACAATGGGATTGGAATGAGCAACGAGTGACTGGTGCTTTTTTGACCAACAAACTTTCAAAGAACCTCACGATGGCAAGTGGAAAATGTACTGCGAAACTCTACCAACAGGTGCACCGCAGGAGAAAGCGCGCAATAGCCTCTCACCAGACGTAGCGTAAGGCGATACGTAGAGAATTATCGGAGCCACAAAATACATTCAGGAAGCCAGAACGGCCAATTTCAACCTTAACTCTATTAGTTACCCAAGTGGTCGAGGCGCGAATGTGTCAACAATGACAATTATAACATACGTGTATATATCACACAAAATCCAACTGGACGTCGAAGCAACCACTATCTATCTAGCTACTAGTAGCGTATTACCATTCATCAACAGCAACTACAGAACCATGTCACACCGCAATAATCAAGGAGCCGTCATTGCCACCATTCTCAACACCATGTCCTCTAAGGAAGGGGAGTATCGCCAGGGTGTCAAGCAGAACCATCAGTTGTCGAAATCAATCGGTGAACGCCTGGCCAAAGATGGACCACTCGAAGAGATTTTGATGGCATTGAACAACAACAAAGGTGGAGGTGAAGAAATTGTCCCTCCTGGCGAAATCAAGAGCTTCCTTTCCGAGCAGCAAGGGCGGCTCAAGGCACTTGCCGAACGAAACAGCCTGCGAAACGAGAAAATTGGGTTCTTTCTCGGAGCCATCAATCAACTCCAACAAGGTTTCGAAACTGACAATGCGCATGACCAGGATGTAGACTATTCCTCCAACATTGAAAACTTTATGAAAGGAGAAATTCAACAAATGGAATCCAGCAACAGGGACCTTCAGGGATCCAAATTTTGTAAAGAGATTCGCGCCACTTTAGGAGAAAATGAGGGCACTGCTGGTGAAGATGACATTGAGGTTGTGCGAAACAATGAAGAGAATATCGGCAATTACAAGTGCTGCATCACGGCCCAGTGGATGGAAGATCCTGTCACCAGTACAACATGTCAACATTCCTATTCTCGTAAAGGAATCTTGAGCTACATCAGGAGCAAGGGAGGACAGTGTCCTTGCCCATTTCCTGGCTGTAGTCAAATCGTGACCCAAAATGTCCTGGAAGACGATGCTGGAATGGCACGAAAGGTCAAGCGAAATAGGCGCCGAGTGGAAGCGGAAGAGGAGCAGAAGAAGCAATCTCAGGCTTTGGATATGGATGAGGACGATGAAGATTGAACTGCTGTCGTTACAACTGAGATGAAAATTCCTTTATTGGAATAGACATGAAGCGGGGGGAGTCAAGGTTCTTCTTCTATATAGGCTGCCCGTTTGCTTATAGTTTGGTGTGTAATCTCTAAATGGCAAATCCTGACTTTTGTAGTACAATAAACCAGCAAATAATATTACATGCGGTTTCATTCAATACTGTCGTACAATATATTGACTCGACTCCAAGCAAAGGTCAACAACGTCGAATTAAAGATCTCTTATTACTGGATTTCCCTGGCTTCAATCGATTGCATGCATTATCTATCTATATATGTATCAGCTAGATCTTGCTTTTTGAGCTTTTCAGGGACAGCAGGAACCGCTTTGCCCTTTCTTGTTTGGAACCTTTTGATTGGATTCCTTGTATTTGTAGATTGCAATGGCTTGTTTCATCCTTGAGTTGTTGAATTTTCCTCATTTGCTTCAATTTCTCTTTCTGCAGAGCATGGCACTTCTCGTGAAGGCTTCGAAAATCACGCACTAAGCGAATGTTCTTCACAATCAAATCATCTTGTTGATGCAATTTTTCTTGAACAGCAGAGCTCCACTCCACCAAACGTTGCTCATCCTCTTCTCCTTCCACGCCTCGCTTTAATGAGCGGATTTGATCTTGGACTTGCTGGTCAAAAATGTGGCAGGGGTAGAGAATTTCTGAGCAATTAGCCTTGTCATCAGAAGATTCATCAGTGCCAGTAGTCTGTCGGCTTCTCTTGCGCAGCGAGCTGCCCCTTCCTTTCTGGTGTTTTCTCTTGGTTCTTGAAGGTTCCTCCTCATCCATGCTGATGCCAATGCTTGGGTGTCCTCCCAAGGTACCCGTACCGCTTCCGGTTCTTAAAGCCGTCGTATTCAGCACCTCAATTCTAGATATCTAGCCAGAAACAGCCCTTATGAATGTATAGACGGCACAGTAGTTGCTTGAAGAGTAGCACAGACAGGCTGCCGTACGGTAGGGAGATGATGGTTGCTAAAAGGCGCAGAGTAACAGTTGGATATAGGCGGTAAGAAACCCGAATTGGTGGCAAAAAAATGATATGTCGTGGTAACATTATTGCTACAACGGATTGGTGTTGTAGTTTTTAATTAACGATGTATCCTAGAGTCTGACCTTCGACGGGCCCATGGTGTCAAGTTCGCTCGATACAGCACGGAGAAGAAAGAATAAACTGTAATAGCCAAGGCAGTTATAGGATGGCCAACAAAACTTGCTGTGCTTAGAGCTAGAAGGCCATGGGTGGACCGCTGGAAAGCCCTTGGTCTGCTCTTGCTCGTGCGGCCCTTGCCTGCCATGTTTTAGTGGGTTGTCGGAAGAAGTCAACACTGTTTACCATGGAGTGTCGAAATGAGATGTGTCAAAGTGAAGTGAGAGATGCTCAACAGGCACAGGATAACAAGTGGCAGAGTCACCAGCAATGGATAGAGCATACCCAACTTACCCTTGCGACATACTCGCATTGTCATTGGGGTAGCCTTGCTTGCCAAGATAATAGATCGGCAGTATAGCAGGTGCGAAGATTGTTGTTGTTTCTGTTGGCCCCTTTCTGCTTGCCAGAACTGGTTGCTATTTCGCTGCTTTTGGAGATGCTATGCTTGCTCGCAATGGAATCCTGGAAATGAGATCACCATTTTCGTCAATATTTGTTGGTAGGAAACGGCAAAGATGACGGATCTTTACTCTGATATCTATGATGATGCTTCGCCTGATTTCTTGACTGACCTGTTTCTGAAGACCGGACGAAGGACCACA
>CAICTM010000657.1:0-54512 GCA_903772945.1 Seminavis robusta
AATCCCAACAGATTGCCTCCCATTCCATCCAAATCAACCCATGAATCTGGAGAATCATCTTCAATGGATCCGGAGCTGGCGAAAGCAGGAAGAAAAGGGCAAGAAGAATACAGCTGATACCGTAGTCCCCCATCGATTTGATGTCCTCTTCGGACGGGGACGTCATACCACAAATCACACGGGCAATGTGAGAGCTGCACATATCGCAGACATGTTTCGAGACAAATATGAGGCTGCTGGGAAGTATGGAAAGACAGCAATTGCTGAACGTATTGTCACAATTATCCAAGAATCGCATGGTCGGTTTTTGAAGTGGGAAGATGACACATGGGAAGAAGTGGACCAACAAACTGCGAGGAATAAGGTATGTACAAGTTGAATTGCATTCTTGGCGCAGAGATATGATTTTTGTGATCTTTCTCACCCGTTCGTTGCTTGTAGATTTCCCACTTTTATCGAAACACGCGCAACAAAGGTGGCCCCAGCAAAAGCAAGGTATCCCCATCTGACGGCTCGGCTAGTTGTGGAGTGACCAGCTCAGAGGGAGAGTCGCTGGCGTCAGTTTTGTCCAAGAGAACACACTCAGATTCACTGCAACAATTACCACAGCGAATTCAGAAACGGCACCAACGGGACGACTAACTCAAGGGGTTGTCAAAGATTGGGACTTTGGATTCCGGGATGTCAGTGGATGTAATGCTGCTTCTCTGTGGGAGCCAACCTCCAGTAATATACAGTGTGGCATGTTGGACATTGGAGCTTGTGTTTGTCCCAGTAAGACTGAGCATTCCTCTTGTTCGTTCGGTTACCTTGGTCTATGGCATCGCAAGCCGTCTCTTGGTATCCGTTATTGCGAGGTAAGCCGTAGTGCAAACGGGTACCGGTGTGTTTCGGTGGGCCTCAGAGCTGCAACGAGGCAGGCTTTGCACCCACCGCTTTGCACCCACGCAGCCAAGGCTTTGCACAATCCAGTATGGCTGGAGGATCCGAGATTCTCTACGAGGCGTTGCTGGTTTGTCTCTGGCAAACGTCATGAAGACTTTCGTTGCTCCCAGACAAGCTCACACCAATGCAACACTGTGCCGTCTTCAATCCTCCCCACCTGATAGCCAAGTACGTAGAGGTTGCCCTGGATATATCGTGATCCCGATGTAGGCCAGCTCAATTGTTCAGAAGTGCAAACTGGAAACCAATAAGTTAAGCCTCCATAGACAAGCCCCTGCTCAGTCATGAGAAATAAGTACTACTACCAGGTAGTAAGTAGATACGTTAAGGAGCGAGGGGGGCTAAGCTAGGCAGCGCATGCAGTGGTCGCACTCATTGGGTGAGAGTGTGGGGGTGCTGGTACCATAAGTGGCTGGTTTCAGAGTTGACCTTTTGGATGCAAACAACGTCCTAAGCGTGACTTGACTCGACTCGACTCGACTCGAGCACGCCATTCTTCATTGAGTGACTCATCAACCTGCTTGGAAGAAGCCGGACCAACGGGGGTTTACCGGATAGAACCGGCACAAGCAATAGGGACCTTCCTTCAATCTGTGCCTATGTATTTACCTCAGGACTTGAAAGCATGATGAGAGCTCGCTTTGGCGCCTCTCTATTTGTCCTTGTAGCTATGGAGGCACCATGGAGGGTCAGTGCTTTTTTGGTGGGTCGCTCCAATGGTGTTCTTCGTCGGAATCCATTGGCATTGAGGAAGACAGCGTCCTCCAAAGAAGACGAAGAGCTCGACAACTCGATGGACCAGAGGAGAGAAGCTGTATACATTGGCGATTCTTCGACGTTTCCCCTCCTTACTTCTCTGAATGACAATCCACTGCTGAATCCAGATGGGGGCGAATTGAAATCTATGTGCCGAGATGGTGATGAAGCCGTCGAAGATTCTGCACTTGCTCCAGCACTGCTAGCCCTGGCTGGATGTACATATGCCCTTTCTTCCGCGACTCTGTGGATGCTGTACCACTTTGAATGGTTCCAAATGTGGAGGTATCTATGGCCTCTCGTTGGCTTGCTCTATGCCACCGACTCTGCAAGTTCTTTGTTGGGTCGAAATAAGCCACCAGATTCTGGTCAGCCGTGGCCATTGCTGTCAATCCCAAGCGACAGCAGCAAAATACCAGTTCCGGTAAGGATGCTATCTGGAGTGGCGGGGGTGGGTCTTTTGGTGGGAGGTGCCTACGATGCCTGGATGCCCGTGTGGGAAACAGGACCCAACGTTTTCACGGCTGCAGGAATTGGTCAGGATTCGGCCATGATCTTGTGGATCATAACGGCGGCATTGGCAGTGAGACGACCACCCAAGGAATTCGCTGGAAGATACTTTTGGACCTACGTGGTGTTGTTGTCACAGCTCTACATTCTTGGGGATTCAGCTTTCGACGAGGTCGTTTCCACCGTCATGGAGTTGCAATGAACTGGTTGAATTGAAACGGCGTAGCATTGTTTGTTTATTCTATTGATTGAACTGGTCATGCAAACACCTCCGTCCGACGACACGACACACCACCAACACTACAATCAACATGCGCCAACGCTTGGCGTCTCCAGCTTCCTTCTAATGGAAGCACTAGGGTACAGTGGTCCGTTGGCGGCAACGGCAACAGAAATCGTAGCCCGGAGGGTTTCGTGAGGTGAATACCGGCGTCAATTTCAACAGCTCACCATGGAACAAGTCTGTTTGCATCTGATTGAGCAAACGTCAAGGGAAATGTGGGCAGACAACGCCAAACCTCGGGCACTGCAGCATTTGCACCATGGCAACGTGAGGCAGCGCGCACCTGGGACGCCTTTTGAAGGACGCAAGGAATTGCCAATGGTGCTTTTGGCTCCGTCCCAAAAACACTGTGAAGATCCGAAGAAGTTGAAAGCTGCTCTCAGGAATATATCATATATAATACGTATAATATGTATGATACAGGCGATGTGCCTTGTTAAAGTCCCAGGAAGCCAGAGGCACCCCAATTTTGCCAGATGCCGCTCATACATGGTACTATCTATGCTTTTGCTCGCACAGCCTACAATAACCAGGATGGAGACTCACCTTGGCGCTCTCAATGACGGTGCCACATATGATGTAAGCAATGAGGAATGGATGCCCTCCTCTATCAAGCTCAATGTAGCAACATCTCTTGTGAATGATACACCATTTGAGATTGATATTATGTCAACACTTGGCCACTCAAATCCTGACAAAACGAACGTATACTGGCTGCCTAGCAAATACAACAAAAAAGATAGGAAGTTTATTGCTGAGGAATTGATGCCCTTATTTGCAGCATCATGCCAACAATCTGGCTTTGCTGTTATCAACCTGAGATATGACAAGAGAAGAGACTACCTATCCGTAGGATGTCCCAGGCACAGATACTTTCGAGAATCTGGCAAGAAGATTGCAAGAAAGACTACTAATAGAGAGATTACAGCTCAAACACAGCTACATATTCGAGGGAAAGACAAGACTTGCCCATTTCACTTCAATGTCTACTTTGATTCTGCTAAAAGTCGATGGTACTTACCGACAAAACAAGGTGGCAACAGCAAACACATTGGTCACCCCGAGCTCTCTTCAGACCAAGTAAGAGTTCGGAGTAAACATATTGTGGTGGGAGACAATAACGGCAATGACAGTGACAGGGAAATCAAACGTTGTCTGAAAGCAAAAGGTGCATATGAATACTTCTTACCATTATATACCGAGATCACAAAGTCAATCACCTCAGTAGAAGACTGGAGAATCTTTCGAGATGGGCTTCATCAAGCCCACACCAACATTCTACAGAGGAACAGCCAACAATCACATAAACAATCAACTGAAGCTGCCACAGCAGCATCACATAGCCAATCATCAATGGCTAGCCTCCCAATGATTGACACAAGCTCAAAGGATCAAAGACAAAGTCCAGCAACAAGTCCGGCCAAATCGCAGCCATCATCACCATAGAACTTTAGTGATCTTTGCACGAACTTTTGTTGGCTCTGGTGCTCTTCTTTGGTTCATATTCATGGCCCTCTGATGGTGGTAGGCTTGTAGCCCTGGTCTCTAGTAGTAGTTAGAGCCAGGCTACTATTAAATAGCTAGCTAGCTATTAGAGGTACCACTATTAAACTAGTAGCCTCCTCTTCATTGTTGTCATCTTTTAGTCTTGGGATCAAATCATGTTAAGTCTTTGAATCTATGCTTTAGCTAGAAATCTATTAAGTATCCGCGAGTTAATACCTTTGACATCGTCACCATGATGCGATGATTTGATTGGCTGCAGTTTCATGATCCACCGATCCGTTTTGGGAATGGTGTCAAGCTTCACAATGAGCTTCCCACCTCTGGCTCGCTCAGCCCATTATTTCCGAGCCATCAAGAGAGAGGCTACCATATATCTATCTTTGACGGTGTCTTTTGCTAGCTAGTTATTATCTGTACTACAATGAGAATTCTTGTGGGCGTCAAGCGAGTGGTGGACTATGCCGTCAAGGTCCGTGTCCAGAACAACACGGTGGATTTGAGCAATGTGAAAATGTCGTTGAATCCGTTTTGTGAAATTGCGGTCGAAGAAGCCGTTCGATTGAAGGAGAAGAAGGCAGCGGATGAAGTAGTGGCTGTCAGTGTGGGACCCAAGCAATGCACGGAAACATTGAGAACAGCGTTGGCCATGGGATGCGATCGTGCGATTCATATCCAGACGGACAGGCGAACCGATTATGTCGATTTGCAGCCGTTTGCCGTGGCGCACTTGTTTCAAAAGGTGGTGGAACAAGAAGAGGCCGATTTGGTCTTGCTGGGCAAACAGGGCATTGATTCGGATTGTGGACAGACTGGTCCCATGCTTGCTGGATTGTTGGGATGGCCACAGGTTACGTTTGCTGCCAAAATGGATTTAGAAGGCGATGGAATGATGGTGGAACGAGAAACCGATGCTGGAACCGAAACCATTAAAATCCCTTCCTTACCAGCCGTCGTCACGTGCGATTTGCGTCTCAACGAACCACGCTATGCTACCCTGCCCAATATCATGAAGGCCAAAAAGAAAAAGGTCGATACCATTGCCGCGGATGACTTGGGCGTCGATCTAGAGCCCCACAACCCAGTCCTCGATATTTTTGAACCACCACCCAGAAAGGAGGGAATTACCGTAGAATCTGTGGATGATTTGTTGGATAAATTGCGCAACGAAGCCAAGGTTCTCAAGTAATAAAACAAAAGAGGAAGAGGTTACTTATACCAGGTGGTAAAAAATGGAATTCCCCATCTTTTCCTGCGGATTCGATTCATTCCATTCTCTAACACCACAACCAACTAAAAGAAACAACAATTTTCCACGTTTCTGATTTCGTCATTCATCCTTTCGTTCTCTTTGTCAATGTTTTTTTCAGGCCTGTGGCGAGAGACGACGGCCCTTTCGGAATTCATCTCCGCTTGATTTAGAAATGCAGGTGCCAAATGTGCTGTTGGTTTTCGATCCTCGCTACTTGAATTCGTCTCTGCCGATGCATCGACAAGGCCAACACAGAGCAAACACTTTTCCGATTTGCTTTGCACCAAATCACTTTTTTTCGCACAGTTCCATGCAAGGTTTCATGGTACGGTTTCTGACAATAAAACCATGAGACCATTGCTAATCAATGTGCAGGCAACTGTCACTCACTTTTCGAAAAGTCGAGTCTCTCCATTATTGAAGACCCAATCCTGTGGCTTCTCAGCTCGATTCCAGGGGGGGGGCTTTCAAAACTGTCCCGGGGCCATACGTGTACATCCCTTGGTACCAAGAGAAGACGAGGTAGAGCCATGTGGCGTGGATCCCTGGAGGGGACCCGAGAACTATGTGTTGGCTTTAAAACGTTTTCTTTCACCCTGTTGCTGTTTGGTCACTCAGGCTCAATCACCATTATTTTATGAGCCCTAGTTGAGGAGGCAGCACAATGTGTTGATCAAGCATTGGAGTGACAACAAAATCAAGGGTTTCCATGAAGATGGAGGAGCAATTGCACGCAAATAAAGATCTGATTTTGTTGGAAAGCTGACTGTGAGGTTCCTTCAGCTTTGCAATAGTCCTTCCATTCCAAACAACCGGCAGTGATGATGCGCCTCCCCTGCTACAAAACCTAGAGTATGGAACACATGCCAATGGTGGACGCAGCCCTGAAGTAACATCCTTGCGGCAATGGTGTCATGGGTTGATAGCAAGGATAAGGCGTAAAAATGGGCTCGGGGTGTGTTTTTGATGTGAGCTACCAGGTACCTACTAGTGGATGCTGTGACCTCCTTGGCGGCTTCTTCATGGTCCCGATGCGGCCAGCTAGAAAAAAAGCATGTCTAGGTTCGTGGTGGGGTGATTTCATTAGGATTGCAGTTTCTGTGACAAACAGACGCAGCTGCATTTAGCAAGTTACCAAGCTTGCAGGAAGGAAGGAATCTTGGAACTAGACTACGCACATCTATCAATTCTATTTTGAGTGGGTACCGGCAGCTTGATACCGTACGGTACTGCTGTTGGAATGTGCTGCTTGCATTATCACCCCAAAAAACATAGAGTTTGCCCCAAGCTAGCTAGCTAGAGCGCATTCCAGGAATGCCGGGCTTGGGGGGGGGGGCTGAATGCCCCCTTGCCACCTGAGCCAAACTAAATTGTGAGGAGAGGAGATGAAAAAGATGCTCAGAGAGTACTATTAATAGCTGGTAGCTTGGATGATCCATTGGGCTTTGTGATAATACGGTAGTTCTCTCAAATCTAGCGCAAAACCAGCAACAACTTATTGGTTGCCGCACTTTAGAGTCACAATGGGGAGAAGGCAAAGAAAAGCATTAACACGAGGCTTGAATAGCGCCAAGCATTTACTCGTTTCTACGGGAAACTCTATGTATACCAGAAAGCTCTGACGCTTGGTCACGCGCCATTAGGCATTTCAGTTCTTGGGTACGTAAGCTGTTAGTAGTAGCTACCCTGCAAGATCCATGCGCCAAGATCCAAGAGATCACCTTCACCTGCTCCGAGTTACCCAAAGCGATATCTCGCGATCCATGGATGACACTTTGCTAACCTTCCTTTGCAAGGTTGTCGTGGCCATGCACTAATACCGTTGCAGTTTTGCCTCTTTTGCTACTGTCGACGAATTGCTGTGGCTATCCATGTGAGCTGCCATCTGAAGCTTGTATATGTTAGGTTAACCTTACTTTGTCCAAGCCAAGAGATTGATTTATTGATACCCTCTGAATCGAATCCTATTTTCACACCACAACCTTTGACAAGATGGCGGATCGCGATAACTTCACAGAGGAAGACCTTCGCCGAGGCAGTGGCACCGAGTTTTTGGGAGCCGTTGGTCAAGCGCTCATGAACAGTGATGGGCATGTCTCTCTGGTAGATGAGACTTCTGATCACGTGGATGCCGACGAAATCAATCTAGCAGCATCTAGCAACATGAGGAGCAACAATAGTCGATCCCCCCGATCCGCTGGCCGTACGCAATCCTCTCGCTCTCGCTCCCCCACTCGCAAGGGCGGCGTTCCAAAAGCAAACTCGGGAACGACGACATGGCGTCGCAATGTCAGTCGCCCCAATTTTGAACGAACCGCCGTGGCTCCTACCCGGAAAACTCCGGGACGAAACATGAGTGGTAGTGGACGCCATCACGGTACCAATCGTCACAGTTCCTTTGTACGGCATTACTCGGATGACGATGACGATAAAGACAATGATTTATTGGACAGTGATGATGATCTTTTGGAAGATGATGATTTTGATGTCTCGGCGCGCGAAGATTCGTCGCAGTCGGACAAATCCCTCAATACCATCAAGGAGCAAGCTAGTATTCGAGGTAGTAGTACCAGTAAAGCAAGCACCAGTGGTGGCCGTGGTGGTGGTCGTGATAGTGATCGAAAAAGCTTGTGGAAGAGTCGAGAAGGTGTTGTGGATCAATCGGTCAACTTGATGGATGCCGAAACGGGTCAGTATCAGCACAAAAAGAAAAAGGGAGGCAGCAAACGCGGAGCTGGCCTGGGATTCCGACAAAAGAGTTTAGTCGATATCTTCTTGCACGATGATACCGAACGTAGTTCCAAAGTCTGGGGTATTGACAGTTTCAATGGTGACCCCAACAAGGATTACTATGACGATGATCGATCTCGAGCGACACGATGGATCATTTGCATCGTCTTGTTTCTCATGGTATTGACAGCTTTCATCATTGTGCCTGACTTTGGACTGATTGACCTTGTTTCTTCCGACAGTGACGAACAGGAATCTACTCCTGTCACCCCTGCACCCACGTCTTTGGCACCGACACCCTCTCCGGTGGCGCCGGAAGCTCCAGAAGAAGAAGAGGAAGAAGAGACTGCACCAACCGAAGCTGAAGCAGCCAACCTGGAACCTCCTGAGGAACCTGAAGCAGAAGAGCAGCCACTTGTGGTCAACACGGAACAAGAAGAAGGAGGAACCTCCTTGTTGGATGTGATTCGTCCCAATGAGGAACCAATCGCCGTGATTGCTCCTGAAACCCCTCCACCAGAGGCCACCACATCTCCGTTTCCGCCTCGCAGCAGCAACGAACAGCAGCTCGAGTTCCTAGTCATTGATCAAGATGTTTCCAATCCCGAAGACTTTCAAGATCCCGAGTCGCCACAGAGCAAAGCCCTGAGTTGGATCGTGAGTCAAGATCCAGCCAAGTTGCCAGTTCCGGGGGCCGAAGGTGTTAAGGTCGACAATGTTCAACAAGCCAAACGACAATTGATGCAACGATACGCCCTCGCCGTCTTTTACTTTGCCATGGAAACGGGAGTCGAAGGAGGAAACCAACAGCAAGGACAGCGTCTTCTTCGTCAGCAGCAGAGGGACGCGAGTAGTAGTCGGCATTTGGAGTCCAACGAACAGCGGGACAACCGTCGTCAGTTTGATATGGAATGGACGCGCGGAGCATCCGTGTGCGAATGGCCCGGAATCCAGTGTAACAACCAGCAAGAGGTTACTACTTTGGATGCCTCCAATTGCTTGCTGGCTGGTTCCTTGCCGCGAGAAATCTTTCGAGGGACCGCCATGCCAGCCTTGACAACGCTCGATTTATCGTACAATGAGTTGCAGGGGATACTACCATCCTTTGCTCCCAATATCAGCATGGGAAGAAGTTTTTCCGATGAGATGGGAAACAAGCTCGAGAAGCTCTACTTGCAACACAACTCAATCGAAGGAACTATTGAGCCATTGCTTGATCTGCCACATTTGACCTATGCCGATCTGTCAACGAATGGATTCACCGGTACCATCGCGAAAGCCTTTGGCACCCGACTGACTGAATTGGGTAAGTATACGCTGTTGTCGACTTGTCGTACAGAGAGAATTGCGTTTCATGCTCTCACTGTGTTCTCTTCTACTCATTGTCGTTCAAGACACATTTCATCTGGCAATGAACAATGTAGGAGGGACGCTACCCTCGGAACTGGCTTCTATGACGCGTTTAGGTGAGTCAACTTGATTGGATGGAGTGAGGTGGTTCTGTCATCGTTCTCATTGTTGTCGATCTCTTGCCCCGCTGTCCAATAGCCCGACTAGACTTGGAAGGAAACCAATTCACTGGGAGCATCCCGCCGTCATGGTCAAGACTGTCCAAACTGGAAGTGTTGACGTTGTCGCATTGCGATGAACTGGAAGGGACTATTCCGTCCGCATTGGCGAACATGCCTAGCATGAAGTATCTTAGTTTGCAGAAAACCAATCTGGAAGGACCGATTCCCTCCTTTCTGGGCGGTTTGACGCACTTGAGTAAGTACAAAACCGTGGCTGTGGGGACGTCTATCGCCGGTTTGATCCCAGCTAAGCTTGCCTTCTCATCATCCACAGAGGAACTCTATTTGCACAATACGAAACTGACGGGACAAATGCCGCGCGAGTTGTGTTCACTACGAGACGCCAATAGTCTTGAAGCGCTCACATCTGATTGTTCGGATATTGGAGGTGTTGCATGCGATTGTTGCACGGACTGTTTCTTTCGGTAGTTCGTAGATCGAGGCACCTAGCAACATGCGGTCTGGTGGTGTCTTGATCTGGACTTGCCTCCTAGAACTTGCAACATTATACAACAGTACATGGTACATAGTTAGTTTCCAATAAATGATTAAACGACTTGATCTGCCGAAGTCTTTGTTTCCCAACTTTGTTCTACATAACTAGTGCGGATCAAGGGCCGGGTGGAGACTGAATTGAATGAGTGCTGAAGGGCACATTGACAAGGGAAGTGAGGTGTTTCAAAGGTAGTATTCATGTACTTCTCAGCAGTGTGGGTCCTAATGTTGTCGGCCAAGCATGGGCTGTACATCACCAGAAATGAAAAATCCTACACCAGCAGCAACCCTGCGGGTCTCAGTCGCTTGGACATCCATTTTCGGCTAGAATCTGACGCTCTTATTAGTCCCCGAGCGCAAATGCTTAGCAGCATACCCAACAGCTTTCTTGAATGTTTCTTCATCCCAAGGACAGCAATTTGCACGGGCATACTTCATGATCTTCAAGTGGCCATATTTTGAAGCCAAATGACAACGTTTGCTCATCCCATGGACACCTATCATGGGCATATTTCAGTACATCTAAACGCCCCTTGGTTGCAGCATTGAGGCATGTGCATTCATCCCAAGGACACCCATTGTCATGAGCATGATTCAGCACATCCAAATGACCATTGAATGAGCGAGATAGAGAAAGAGAGATGAAGAGAGATGGTCCGAGGGACCTTCGGCGAATCAGTTTCTGTGGTTGGCATTCTCGCTCTACAAGGCCTTGCTACTGTCAACGCCAACGAAACTCAATACAACTCTCAAATTATGCGTTTCATCCAGACCCACATCTCAATAGCCACTCATTTATGTCTCGGTGGATCTCACAAAGCCAAGCCATTGGCCCCCGTGTGGGTCCTCGATTTATCTCACCTGATCCCACAGAACCTAGTCCCAAATTTGCCTCTTCTTTGCCTAAGCCTGGCTCTTGCTGGCTTCCGTAGATATCCTCCCTGCTCGAAGAACCCGTTTACGAAATCGTACCATACCGGTATGTGGAGGTGCCTTTGCTCTGGACAATCGAGCCTCGTGCTGCCGGTAGCTAGCGTGTTGTGACGTTGGCCGTGGAAGTTTTACTGTATCCTCAACCCTTCCATTTTGGCGTCAACCGAGACACCTCGATCAAAGATTCTCACAATAATTGCCTCTTTGGCCGTTTCATTCTCTGATTGGATACCTCACCATGGGCGGCATCAACTTACAGAACAGGGCCAAGACACCTCTATTGAAGAAAGCGTTGACTGACTGGCAGAATCGACTGCATCGTTGTCAAAGCCCCCACAAAGCTCAATGGAGACGAAAACAATGATCACGACTTCCCTACAGCTGCTTCTGTTGAGTTGGCTGTTGTCTCTCACGGTGATCCAAGGTCACTCTTGGCGGCACTTCGCCGTAACGAATCATCCGCTCTTTGGTGTGCAGAACGGGTAAGTCTAGGAAGTGCTGATTCTACGGGATACCGATATGCATACTTTCCTCTCCTTTAAACACGTTTTTGTTTCGTTGCAGAAATTTCCGTGCCTCTATCGGCAGCACTGTAGATGACGAAGACTATGAACGAGCGGAACGAGCCATCTTTCAAGGCATCCAAAAAGCAGAAAGAAAGGTTCTCAAGGCCATGGATGACAAGGTGCGCGTAGTGCTTGACAAGAGTACGGCCAAGGCAGTGCTCTCTCGAGTTTTGGATGCCGAAGAAGGTGATGAGCACCTCCTTCTCCAGGCATTGGAAGCTGCCGAACAGGCTGTCATTCTTGCTGTGGAAAAGGAGGTGGGAACGATATTTCATGCTTTGCATGAGGACAAAAAGCCATCGTCACAAGAAGATTCTGCTGCTGTCATCTATTCCTCTTCAAAGCCGGATAAACCTGTTTCTCAGCCTATGGCCCCTTCCAAAGCTACCCCGCCCAAAACTTTCTTCTTCAAATCGCCTGTGACCAAGGATGCCTCTGTCGAGGAGAAAGAGCTCGATCCATGGATGGAAGCTCTTGACAAACACAAACGAATGGACGAATTCCTCCAGTCTCTGGACTTGCAAGGCGTTGGTGGGAATGTTGGTGACTAGTAAAGGAGTGCAGGAGGACTGCAAAGCGAGGACTTGTTGCCGCGAGAAGGAAAGATTAGATACTACATGTAGCTATAGTAGTGTTTTGATGTAATAACATGATGTTAATTAATAATAGTGTAACAAGTATTATGTATTGTATTCTTTTAAAGGAAGAGGAAAGAAGGAGGGAGCCTATGCAATGATGGAAAACCTAATAGTAGGATCTGCGGGGCTGTCGTTGACCGATGGATCGTCGAGTGGATCCCGAATTGTGGCTGCTGTTACTGGAACGCCTTGGTGTATGAAGACCTTGCGCACCCTGCAATGTCAATCGCAATGACCACCAAATCACCATGGCCGTGGCATTGTCATTGCCAATCGTCTGATTGAGTGACGCCCACGCCGCACTGTCGGGGACACTTTCCGGGGCGTACGATACCAACAAGAGGGCATGCGTCAAATCTTGTGCGTGTGTTCCGTCCAATGTCTGAAGCTTTTTGCTCCATGGAGCTGTTTCTGGCGCAAAAGGAGCCATGGGAACGTTGGAATCGTCATTGAGAATCTGGAGGATTTCCGACGTCAAGACCCCCTTGGCCAGGAGTTGCTCTTCGTACGAGTCGACCCATGCCACCAACCGTCCCAAGGCAATGGCGCAATCGTCTCCGGCAAAGGCGGAACCTCGCAAATGCTCGGGCAACGTGCCTCGGTTGGCGGCACTGCTGGTGCTGCTAAAGAGAGGAGAAGTGAAACCAGCCTTGAGGGACTTGGGTTGTTGGGACTTGCTGATCATGCGTTTCAGCATGTTCTTGGAGGAAGACGAGCCATCACACTGACTGGGAGAGACGTTCGCCATGGCGGTAGAGATGCCCTGTTCGCCGTGAAGTGCAGTGGTGGTTCGATTCAAATGACTAAACAGCAACACGACCAGTGCGGCTTCGGCTCGACCCGAGCGAGAAAGACACGATGTTTGATTGTTCTGCCAGTTGCTGCTGCTGCCAAGTTCGTCTTGATCGTTCAAGAGGCGTTCGGCATATCGGAGCGCTTCGGCGTGAATGGCCATTTCAAAGGGATCGACAATCTTGTTCTTCTTGTTACTGCTATTGTTGGAAGAAGGCGTGGCGGCACCACTGTACTTGGAGTTGACCATCCACGAGATGGCTTCCTTGGTGGATGGAAACAGCGATCCTTCCACCAACATGATTTCTGCCAAGAAGGACCACAGACGAGGAAACAAATCGTCATTGACTGCGTGGAGTGTCAAGGGGTTTGTGGCTCCTTTGGCCATGGCAGGACTGGGAGAGAACTTTTTGATGGACTTGATCGTTTGGGAACATTTCTTGCTCATGGTGCGGCTGCTGCTGCTCTCGTGAGCGTGAAGGGGAGCTGAGGTTCGAGCGGTCATGGTGGCAATTCAATTCAATTCTGATGAGGAGATCAAGCAAGAAGATCTGTTGGAGAATTTAATTTGTGAGCTCTCTGGAGTTAGTTGCTTGTCAAGACAAAACTCTTTCCTCGGGAGTCAATCGGGATCTGTTGACAACAGCGATACCGGTAAGCACAATGTCTTGGACAGTTGCTGCGGTTCAATCCGCCCACGACCTTTGTTTAGGGCGCACTTGTAGCAGTCTTCTTCATTCACAGCAGCAGTGAACCCTCTAATTCCCAGTGATTGCCCCAAAATGTACTGTATACATATGAGTAAAATATTTGATCCAGCATGACTTCAAGAGCTCTGTATGAAAACTTCTGGAGAAGGAGGAATTAAAAGATTTCACAACAATAATTAAAGAAAACACCAGCATGACATTGAAATAACTAGAACATCCTTCTTCCGCACCTGAATGTTAAATCTGATGGAGGCATGAGTGCTCTTAGATGCCTTCCCTCAATCTTGGGGACATGACTGTGGCTCTGTGTACTTAATCGGACCACCAAGTCATCGTGGGGTCCTAAAGCTGTACCGGTACCGGTACAATAGGCCGTAAGTGGAGAGTGGAGACGGTCGTCAAGAAAAGATCACCGCCACAACAGACAACAGACTCCTTGCGAGACTCCTTCAACAGAACCCACAATCCCAGAGACGCGAGAGACTGCATGCAGGGAAGACGTCTGTTGAATCTGAAGAACCAGCAAGTCTTAGCGAAAAACCAGCAAGTAGCAAGTATTATTATTTGACCATTATGGCTTCCGGTTTCCGGTACGACAACGATCAAGCCCACCGTCTTCCCGATTCTCGGGCTCTTTGTTTGTGGGGTAACGCGATCCGATCCAACCTTGGCATCAAAAGTTCCACACAACGGTACATGAGTTCAGCTGTGAATTCTCCAGCGCACCATGACTGCTTTCGCGCTGTACTTTGAATGCGATGCACACCCGGCGAATGGTTTCAGGATATCTCTGCTGCCAGTCCAGCAACCCGTCAAGAAAAAGAATATCGTTGCGATGATGTTGCTGCTCGCCACGGATTCGATTCGATTCGCCCATATAATGGGAGCATGCCGGTGGGCCCGTGGGATAGGAATACCAAGTTTGAAACTCCTCGGTGGGCGCCCGTGAGTGACACCCTTTCTGCGACGGTAGTTGGATGTGTGGTCAGGCTAGAATGCTGCAGGAATTGGCCATTGGAAGGCACTCAAGTACGGCTGCCGCATGACAGTGGATGCTGCCAACAGAACGAAAGATCGTGCTCTGGTGCTGCCCATGGCGGATGCCGTACTTGGAATGGACGGTGAGTTGTTCCACGTGAACATTCTATGCTGGTTTCCTAAACTAAGTTTGTCCGCGAGTATGATTGCCTAGGATGCCGAGCATGAGATGCGTTGGGGCAATCCTTTTGCAGTGGATAGTTGGACATGGAGTTTGTTTTGTGAAGGGGCGCTTTGGAAGTCCTCACGTGGCAGAAGGAGCCAGCGAGCCAAGATTCTGCAGCCAGTCCACCCATCATCTGTCTCTCATAGCTTGCTGCCAAACTCTTGTTAGCTCACAAATTCCACCTGTAGCATGTATCATTGTAGTATCTCACATACAGTTGTAGTACGGCAGCCCTCATAGGACTGCTCTCATTGGAGCTCCAGGTCTTGAGGTTGTTCCCCTGTCAGGTTGACATTTACAAGCCCCCTTGTCCCCTGGTTCAAACACCTGGGGGCAGCCCCAGCAAGTAGCGCACATGATCCAACCCCTCGTGAGCTACCGGATTGACATATATGTTCAAGCCTTCACACAAAATGTCCTGATTCATAACCGTGTCCAGGGGATGGTAGTTCAGTAAGCAACAGCATCCCATTCAAAGTAGTTGGATCCAACTATTGATGAAAGCGCCCTCCTGTGCAACCCCTTGCATTCCGACCGGTATGTTCACTCTGTCCTGCAATCTGAGCGCAAATGAGCGGATGGTGTAGCTATAATAAATTGTCGTGCCATTTGCGATAGCTTTGATGAAAATATGTTGTCAAGTGTTCAAATTTGAACATGGTAGGATTTGATGTACCATACGCAAGGACGGTTTCTTTCTGTGGCCTCCTCGGCACCTGTACGATAGCGGCACAGGCCAAAGCTTAGATGCGGGCAAGAGATGCGAGAGCCAAAGACACCAGGAGCTGAAGGGGAAGGGTGTGACCCAGTGCAAAACATGGCAAGCATGAATGTTGTAGAGCACAGCACGGTGGAGTTAGAGCAATCCCCTAGCTAGCAGAGGCAAACCAGGGCCCCCAGCAGAAACCGAAGCGAGCAGACTGCCTGTGAACTGGTGCAAAAGAGATGAACACATAGGACCTGAAGTCAAAGCCCGGAGAACAGAGCAGCATTTACCCCCCCTTGAGCTGGAATGAAGGGGAGAGAATGGCAGAGAATGCCGCAAGGGCATTTGCCATGCGAAAGCCGGAGGATAACCTGCAGGTACAAGAGCCGAAAGAAGAGTCGCAAATCCAGTTAGGCGAAAAGAGGCAGAGAGCGAAGGCCAGATAAGAGACTTCAGGGGACTCCAGGAAGATGCCAGAGGGTACAAATTGGCGCCACTCTGATAACTCCAAAGTCGGCAGAACAATAACGAAACAGGACATGGCTTTGATGCATCAACTCCAAACGAAGTGAGAGCTGTTTGCCAAATCTGCAGTAGTAGGAAGAGCAGGGAGTTAGTGGCCCAATCAGCTTGACTAGCTAGTAGGGGCTGCGACTACTGCTGTCTAACTAGAACGGTGTCGGTGAGAAACTTGGTTGGTCACTCAGCAGATGCCAGTGAGAGTGATTGGTTTGCTACACCTTGTTTCTCTCAACTTGCTCTGAGGCAGACCCATGCACTTAGTTGTCTGCACAGTGCAGAAGACGGAGAAGGGCTGCCGTTGGTGTGGCTTGTCAACCATCAGTGCTTGCAATGAAGAAGAAGGCTTTGGTCGGCCGAACCGGCTAGCCACACGTCACACAAAGCAAGTTGATTCATGAACAACGGAAGTGGGCTAATAAATTGCTTTTACAGCTTATGCATCTTATGAACTATGTATCGTCAATGCTAACCTTTCACTCGTCTTCATGTAAGTCAGTCCCAACAACCAGAAGGTCCCAGTCCTTGGGCGTTTTGAAAGGTCAGTCGAAGCGACCACCACATGACGAGGGTCGTGGCCTCTTGTTTCCCCTTGATCTTGATCAGCCTTCTCCAGCAGGTGCAATAGAACACGCTTTGTGGCGAGTGTGTCAAAAGCAAAAGGACATTGAAGACGGATCGATCCGTCTCATCCGACAAGGATTGGACCTTTTCACGCATGGTCCCGGTAGCCCATTCTGCAATCTGAATCGAAGTCATTTCTGGAGAGGGCACATTGTTGGGATCCTCCAGCAGTTCCAAGACCTCCTTGGAAATTACATTCTTGAGGATCTCTTCCTTTCCATACAGATCGGCCCATGCCACCAAACGAGCCACGGCATTGGCCCTGTCTTCTCCTGCAAGTACCAAGCCGGCGAGGCGCTCTGGCAAGGTGTCCAAAAAACTTGACCCAGCAGGGAAGAGTTCACTGGATAGGCCCTGTGGGTACTTGACTCGCATGCTCCTGGCCATGAGAGGCGACATCATGCGGGTCATGAGGTTCCTCATCTTACCACCCTCCAGTTTCTTGGCTGCCGAGCGGGGGACACTGAACATGGCGGTAGTCATTTCTTCACCCAGAACCGCGCTGACGACCCGATTCATATAGTTAAACAGCAACACCACCGCGGCGACTTCGGCCTTTGCGGTATCCGAAAGGACATTACTGGTGTCATGTGGTGGGAGATCATCCACGGCAGAGTTCCGGCACTTTTCTGGAAGCAACAGCATTTCCGCGTACGCCATGGCCTGATTGTGGCGTTGTTCTTGGAGCATTACTGCCTCGTTAGTTCCTGTGGAATCTTCGGCGGATCCTGCTTGTAGCGTCATCTTGGCGGCACTTCCAAAGGCACCATGAGCAAGGATGCAGATTGGGCACCGATTCCGAGCACTCACGAGCGCAGCAACGGACTCTCGCGTGTATCGGGTAAGCTCGCCATCGGCAATCATGATCTCCGCCACGCAGGACCAGAGACCGGCAAACAGCTCGTTGTTGACCGAATGAACCGTGATGGGGTTGTTGGTGCCTTTCGACATGATGGCACCCATGGGAAAGTATTTCTTCATTGACTTTCGAGTGTGAGACGGTTTGACAGAAATCATTCTCGTAGTACTTGGAGATGCCACCGGTGTGGAGGGAGAGGGAGCGGTGGACATGGTGGAACTTTAGAAAAGGGTTGTCAATTGGTTGTGGCTTCAATTCTTTTAAAGCTCCAGGAAGGAGGATAATAAAATGAACGAAATGAACGCCCTCGTGGCAAGCACCAGTGAACAAGAAGGCAAGAAAGTGCTTGAGCAGATAGAAAAAAGTGAGAGGGTGGATGCCACATGTGTTCTGTCCAATGTTCAATGACCTTTTAGGTCTTATGCCTCTTGATATCTGATACGGTGTTAAATCTCATGTTATAAAAGTAACATTGGACTGTTATTTTGTTATTTCGTCCGGAAAAGATCTCCATAAGATTGCTGGATCTTAGGGGATGAGCAAAAATGCCAATAGCACTGCATTGAATTTGATAGCTCTTTTTTGTATAATTGTGTCTGTAAAGGAAATATTATGTTTTGGATGTTTGTTTTCTATTGGGTTGGATTTGATTTGATTAGATTGCATTGAATTGGATTGAATTGAATTGAATTCCATTTTACTATACAAATAACCGTACTATTGTTGATCCAATTCAATCCAATGCAATCTAATTCAATGCAATTCAGTGCAATCCAATCCAATTTATCTTAATTTTGGTCGAAAGCTTGCATTTCGCTTTATTAACTGTTATTTTGAGTCGCAATTGAGTACACTACAGCCATAGCAACATTTGCTCATCCCCTTATTGGCAAAAAGGTCATTTGTACCGGTACTCGTAAGCTCGTAAGGAATGACTACTACATAGAGATCATTTGCCAGGTCGACAGGGGAGCGCAACAGGGAATTAAGGAGCTCCAATCAATCCCGTTTTGGCTTTTAAATACTCGAGTACCCTTGGCATTGAGAGTTCTGGCCACTTGCCAAGGACTATCATTCAAGACTACAAACTTCAAAGAGCAATGTAGGGGACTCACACATGCTCCTCTCTCTCTCAGAACTGGCTGCAAGATTGAGCTATCTAGGGTTAGGGTCAGTCAGAGAATCAGGAGCCAATTCAGAGCCCATCTTGGTTAGAGCAGTCAACCCAAGGTAGAGGACACTGGTGTCTTTTTTCTCTAAAGGACTGCTCAGTTCAGTGTTTGGGTTCCAACAGCTCTGGTTCGGTGCACTAGCTAGATAGCACCAATCCCCTCTGTACGCCAACTCTAGCACTATCGTTCTCACAATGCACAATGAGTTGTGCCTAGTCGCACCTCTATAGAGATAGTCGTCCTAGCTAGGCCATTTCTGGTGGGGTCTTGACATCTGAAGTTGGGTGTATACTCTCCAACTTGAAAACTGTTGCTTGGTTTGGTGCTGTCAAAAGAGCCAACGGTACATGTAACTCTTTTGGAGCCAACTGGTGATTTTGGGTAGGGTGCGTAGACTACTATCTAGCTATTGCTTGCTGGAATCCCTTGGGGAGGATGGAACAAGAATGCATCATAGCATGAACCAGGGATCTTTCGCTCACAGGGAAGTGGAGAGAAAGAGACATGGTGGGCTAAACCAAGACCCCGCCCATTGAACATGTTTTGACCATTTTTGCCCATAAAGCAAAGTCTGATCTTTTTGAAGATATACAGTCAGTCCACCTTGACAACAGTTGGCCATGGTCAATGGTGGTTAAAACGGGTCTTCTGTAGTCAAGTACGGTCAAATCATGGACACGTGCGGTCAACCTGAAACCTTCTATAGGTATCTTACTATGGAAACTGTGATCAGCCGCGGTTACATGTGGTCAGCCAGCCATGGTTATGTGTGGTCAACCAAGGTCCCTAGTTGCCAACCATTGTCAATGGGCAAGAAGTACTATGCCACTTTAGGCTTCTTAGGCTGACTTTGACCTCTCTAGCTAGCCTAACAATTGCTCTCATGAAACACTCGCTCGACCATGCAAAGGGCGTTCCTTGGCTGTATGCATGCATGGGAATGGCTGACACCATGGAACGTTTTCTGAAAATCGTTTTCAGATGTGGCTGTTTGCCAACCAACCAACCTCGTTAAGCAAGTCCAAAGAAATGGCTGCATATGGGAATTACCGATGTCAAGAATCAAGACAGCGCTCCAAGACTCCAGGAGGCAATACCATGCGGAATGCAGAAGAAGACTTTCTTGGCACCTGCCCCATTGGCCCACTCTCCTTGGACGTCTTGAACTTGAAGTTTTGCCATTCTCCACCAGGCTGCGTCAGCCACGAGATGCGAGCGAGGAACTAGGCTACAACGGAGCTACCTGGCTTGATTGCAGATGGAAAACAACGAAGGAAAGTGGAGAGTGGTGACGGCTTACTCTTCTCAGCTTCCACAATCTTCTCGAGCTCCCTCGGCGATCGGTAGCTAGCTACTCTACTCTAGCTCGTACCGTAGGCAATACGCAGACCATTGTTGCTTCTGAGCAGCCAGGTACCGGTACGGGAATGGTATTGGTCAAACTCATATCGTTACCGGTAAGGCCGTGTTCCTTGTCGCTTTGACAGCAGGTAGGTGCGGTAATGTTGTACAGAAATATGTTTAATGATATCTCTAGCCCCCTATTTCCCATAACTACCGGCTATTGTCAACTGGAACGACTTCCGCACAATCCAAACCTACATGACGCACAGGGAGTACAGAAGACATCAGTCTCGTTGGATCATTATTTCGTGATGACGCCAAAGGGGTACGGTACGAACGTACGTACTTTTCAACTCTGACTCAGAAAATGAAGGAAGTTGGGAGTATTTTTTGATTATCAAATTAGTTTCTGTCCCTGAACCCCCTTTCCTTTTTCTTTGAACTATCACTTGAGACGCTTTACCTTGAAGGCCTCACTGGACTTTTCAGCGAATGTTAATCGCTGCAGAAAATGGTAAAGGGTAAATGTCTCATAAAGGATATAAATATGTAGGCACAACTGCGACAGAAGAAATCTTTTGAGTCAGAGACAGTGTACAAAAGGCTGACTGCGGCAGTCTTTAACCCGGCATTTCTATTGCCTTGAGGCCTTGAGGAACATTGGTTTGGCCATCCACACTCTCTCATCGTCATCAGGGGATGTTTGATTGTGAAGGAACGTGCGCTTGAGCAAATTGCAGATCTTTCAACTGAGACCTTTTGCCACGCATGCATCAATCTGAGTCAGAAGGAGCAAATTAGAACTGTTGGGAGCCGCTGAAAGGAAACAGTGCAGCGAAGTTTGCTCCCAGTTCAAGCAAGTGCTGCAGCGATTCTACCACTGCGGAAGCTCCTTGTAAAACATGGTGGTTGTCACTCTGCCAAAAAAAGGACCCTTTCGACAAACCTCACAATCTTCTCTGCACCTCTGCAAACAACCCCACCACCAACAAAACTAACCCCGAAGCACTACCGGTATTTGTCAATCATGAGCAATACCTTCGAAAGCTGTCTTGTCCTGAACGCTCAAGCTATTCTTCTAGTACAGCTTGGCCATTGCGAAGAGGCTATCCGCTGCATCAAGGAAGCCTTGCAACTGCTACAACCGAACCTCCGGCTCCCAGCCGCAACGCAGCCACAAGATAATGGCAACACCAAGAGACCGTACTACAGCATACCCGTCCTTCCTGAGGGCATCATGCACACGTCTTCAATGCTATCCAGCGACAATATCTTCTCGTTTTACCCTCGCATGTTCAACATAACTGAACACGACGACTCCAAGTTTGGTGCAGCGAAGATCTTTGTTATACTCATCTTTAACTTGGCCATGGCTCACCACGTTCACGCTGCCTTGCTTGAGTGCGAGGACAACGCCAACAATGGCTGGCTCAAGCTCGAAACTCCACG
Source organism: Seminavis robusta (assembly GCA_903772945.1). Taxonomy (NCBI): domain Eukaryota; phylum Bacillariophyta; class Bacillariophyceae; order Naviculales; family Naviculaceae; genus Seminavis; species Seminavis robusta. Next base: position 21,562 of record CAICTM010000657.1, read on the forward strand.
AGACCGCCAGACACGCCTCACCGCCATTCTGAAAATGTACCAGAATGTGATTGTGGGTGCCCGTACTACGCTGAGTCCCGATGAAGTTGGAGGACTCTTGTGTGTGGTGACAGCGGCCGCCAACAACGCAGGTCACTTGAATACCTGCATGAATAACTTCCAAGAGATGCAGGCGAGTTTGAACTTGGAGATGCAACTCATGAAGCTTTCCTACGGAGCCTGTACCATACCTGCAATGGACTACGGGATCTTCTTTTCGAGCATTTTTGTCTTTTTGGAAGGAGCCGGTCTCTCCATCTCTCCCGCTGCATGAGATTTCCGGATTGATTTGTTCCTGTCGTTGCCTTTCCAGAAGAACCAGCCGAGCGAAGCGCTATTATAGCTGCTATTATGCAGCGTCTCATTTTAGATTAGCATAAGATTGCTTTTGTAACATAGAACCCTCCATAATGAATGATAATACTAGTACTACTTCCTACCGGTAATAAGACTTTCAACATTCAGTATGACTTGATCACGATTCTTTTAAAAGGCTCCTTGAAGCTATTTCTGTTCGCGAAGAGGCTTGGGAATTGGGAAGTATTGTTTGTGCCGGTAACACTAACAACCGGCACCCCTCGAGACAACTCGACGCGAACCTAAAAGATCTTGGCATCCTTGGGCTTCGACTGGCCGTATTCGTACCGGTAGGCATGGTAGGTTGGGGGTAACATTGGCAGACCCGCCAACCATCCATTCATTCATTCTACTAGCTAGCCAGCTATCAACATCCATTTGACAGGCAAATCGCCACTCCGACCCCAGAATGCGAGACCACGATGTCACTGAACGTGGAAGAAAGACCAAGAATGGTCGAAAGTGTGCGTCTTTGTGGTAAGTAATTGAGTACCGGCGCAGTAGAAATGTGTAGATTTTGTACCAAAAACTCTGAACTTCTGAGATCAAAACAAAACTCGCTATTACATTCGACCATGATGGGAGAAGCGACCGGCAAAGGGCGGTGTAGGTTTGGATGATGAGAATGTGATTTGCCCACCCTTGAGTATGCTGCTCACAAATTGACATTCTCGTCAAAGCAAAAGCACAACAACAGTATACGCAGCGTGTGCGATGATCACACGCCTCTTGACCAAAGTCCTTCAACCCGCAGCCCTCTTTTCGACCATGGCCCCTCGTGCTACCACCACTGCCAACGAATGCCACGCTTTGGAAATGGCTCGCAACTTGAAACTTCCTTCTCGTGAAGAGATGTTGCGTCGTGATCCCAAAGTCTACCAGTTCTGGAGCGATAATGAGGAATGTTTGGTAGACGCCTGGAATGAATGGCAGCAAACCGATGATAAGGCTCTGGCCCTTCCCAAGTTGGACGAGTCCATCCTCAACCCCAAGTTGAAACAAGCCATTGAAGCCGCATGGGAAGATCCCAGCAAGGAAGTCAATGTCAAAGACTTGTGGGAGGAAATGGCTCCAGGAGTCTACGGCATCCAATTCTTTGACAAGGACAAAGTCCAGGTCCTTCGGGAATGGATCGATGTGGCAAGAGAGTCGGGCATTCCCACCCGTCCACCCTATGGCATTGTCTTGAACCGCAAGGGACTCATGATTGATCCTCGCAGTGTCGGTTATATGGCGGCTCCTGATTTTCAAACTTTCTACCAAGATGTTCTTGTCGACCGCTACATTCGTCCCATGGGCCGTCTCCTTTTCCCCGAGTTTATCCAAACCAAAGACGACTCGGAATCATTCGCCTTTTCCATCCAGTACCAAGCGGGAGGAGACGAGTCCATCCGTCCCCATTCGGATGCCTCGACAATCACGTTCAACATCAACTTGGACCTGGAACAAACTTGGACTGGCTCCTCGCTCTACTTTTGGGACAACGAGCGTACTACTCGCAAGACGGTGGCGTGGAAACCCGGAATGGCCATGATTCATCTCGGACGCACCATGCATGCGGCCTTGCCCATTGAAACTGGAACACGCTCCAATTTGGTGATATGGACATTTGCCAAGAACGGTGGACGTGGCTACGGTGGAGCGGATCCCTTGATGTTGGACGATGGTCGTTACCCCGAAGAGTATCAGTTGTCGCCCGAACAGCGCTGGTCCTTGCCCACGGATCGTTCCAGCCCGGATTCGTGGGATCGCTTTGCGCCCTTTTAGAGGAATGATGCGATTCGATTCAATTATTATGATGGAAGGAACGAAAGTTAGTTGGTCCTGTACCCTGTCGAATGTTTGTGTTGATATCAAAGAGGAAAGAGGAACCTGGAAGAGAGACGACTACATGTATTCCATGATGTGTTGCGGAGAACAGAAACCAGTAGTGAAAGATAACGGAAGAACTTAAGCATCATGATATTATCTAAAAGAACTGTAGCTTTCATTCTAGAGTACAAGTACAGTGAGGATATAGTGTGTGTGTGTGTTTGGTAAGCCTCCGTAAGTTTAAAGCGAGGGCAGGGTTGTTCGTGTACCCGTACGGTACCTGTAGGTGTGTGTGTCCGTAGCGCTCGTCGTCGGGAGGTTGCAACCAACCAGCCATCCGCCAATCTTTCTCCCTCTCCAACGAAGGCAGCGAAGGCGCTTGAAACAAATGGAGCAAAAGATTGTGAATAAATATCGGTGACTATTATTTGAACAAGGAGTTGTTTCTGAAACGACCACTGAACTCAGACAGCGTCAACTGCATAAGGCATTGTCGTGCTCAATCAAAACCAACTACAATTTCCAAAACCCAAATAGCTAGGTGCTTACATAGAACTCTAGTCCGTCCAAGAGAAAGCCCCTACGTACTGGAGGAAGCTTCTTTGGTACTAGCCGTTGTCTTTGGTAAATTCATCGCACCACCGCTGGCATTGGTGAAAGCAAAGCCGCCGAGGGCGGTGCACACCCGAATTTGGATTTTTGTGGCTTTCAATTCATGTTGGTCATTGTCGTCACCATAAAACACTCGTTGGAGTGCCAGGACCTCGCGGAGCTCTTCCAAAGCAGCTGCATACTCTTGCTTATCCTTCAACGCCATTGCCTTTTTGGTACGAGCTTCTAATGGCTTTGGGTGTCGATCTCCATAAACCGATGTAGCAAGATCCAGAGCGTCTTGGTAGGCCTGCATCCGTTCTTCCCCGCCCGAGACATCCCCAACATAAATGTATGCATCGAATGTGTCCTCAGGTGGACTTCCGCGGAGTTCCTTGTTAACCTCAAGGCGCTTCTTCGCAAACTGCAGCGCGTCTTCCTTGCGATCCCAAGCCAGGTACAAAGAGCTCAGATGATTGTAGACATTTTCCAGGCGTTCGTGGTTCGATGATTGTTCGGCTATGGAAGCCGCTTTTGTCAAATAGTCCAGAGATTCCTCGTAGCGCTCCAACTTTTTCAGAACGCGCCCAAGCTGAACATAGCAGACGGCTGTGTTATCACTGGCAACACCTGATCCATCCAGGTCTTCCTGAAGCTTTACAAGCCGTTGCGTGTGAACAAGCGATTCTTCATGTTTGCCAAGCTCCACAAGAACGGCACTTAAACTGTTGAGCACGTTGACGAAAGAGTTTCCATACTCCTCAGCGTTTTCCAAGAGTTCAAGGCCTTCTTGCAATACCTCCAGAGCAACGTCTCTCTTGCCCAAATGTCTGAAATGCCAACCGACATCACAGTAGAGTGAGCCAACGTGCGACATGTCGCTGTTTTTGTCGGACTCCCTTTTGCTCAAAGCTTCATCTCTTTTATCATGCAAATGTTTCAGGATGCTGGAGTGGAACCATTGACGCAAAAAGATGTTGACACGGGCGTTTGTAGTTTCAACTCCACCTTCATGGTTTTCCAAGACTTGGAGAATCAGGCGTTTGTCGTTCTCTACAGACGCATCTGCTAGTTCGACCCGAGTGTTGGACAGAGCCGTGTAGAGGGAGGCGGTGTCTTCTCCGTACACAACGGCTTGCAACATGTTCTGTTGTTCTTGTGGTGGCATGCAGATAAAGACTTGACAATCGTTGTCAATCGCCGTGAAAATCTCAAAGACACACCAGACGCGTGTCAAATACTTGGGAGATTGCCAGGGTTCCATCATGCAAACTACCTTGCCAATGCCGAGCACACAGGCCCGGAAGTGCTTTAAAAACTCGTCGGCTTCAACTACTTTCCCGCTTTGGGAGAGTTCATAGACACGATGCTGGTTGTTACAGAGGCAGCATATCCAGAAATATGTCCGCTTGGGATCCAACTTTTGCTCTTCACAGAATCCTTGCAATGTGGCCACAATGTCTCCAATTGTGTAACGCCAAGTGTATGACAACATATGAGTCGCATCTCCCACGTGATCTTCGCCCGAAAGGCAATGAACGTAGGCAGCCCCCTTCTGATTGGTCATGGGGCACATGACGTCTACCCCCGCTTGACGAATCAATCCATGCGCCTCCTTCCTCAAGTCCTCCAATTCGTAGATTTTGGCGTTTTCATCCCATCCAGCCTTCTTGACACGCTCCATGAACGACGTAGCCAAATGATGGACGCTCACTCCAAAAAGTTCTGGTTTGCCCCTGCTGGGGGCGGCTTCGGCCGTCATTGTCGCCATCTTCATTGTCGCGATCTACGATACTTTCAAACTTGACGATGAATTGCGGAAAGCAGCAGCGGCTTGACTGCAAACCAAACTAGCGCTTGAGCTACTGTCAATAGACAACAATAGGAAACACAAGATGCCTCCTCGCGGTTTGTGTGGTCTTGTGTCATATCTTCAGCAGCGCACGTGGCATCAGTCATCTGTGCACTGAGCACACTTTCACTGGATCTTTTCCACAAGCACGACTAAATTAGCGTTGAGGAGAAGGGGTACCGGTACGATTTATCGCGGATTCAATGGATGCACATGGTCTCCAGATCGCTATGGTTGGATTTCACTCCACTCGTGACTTGTGCGGGCTTTCTCAGTCATCCGCACGCAATTGCTCCTTCAATCAAAGCAACCACGAAGAACAGGAAGAAACAGCAACGACACCAACCATGACGACCCCTTGGCTCCGCATCGCCCAGGACTATCGTAGCTACCTGAAGGAGGCAGGATTCAGTGCCGATGAATTTAACAACCCTTCTTTTGACCGAACACATGTCTTTAATAATTTCAACCAGTACAAGCAGCGGAAGCAACAACATGGTGACAAAGAGAAAGACGAGGAACCAAGCGCTTCGGTCGCGGCCTTGCCCGCCGGTGTGGTATCTCCGAAGGAAAGATCATCTGCACGTCCTACAGTAAATGAAGAAGATGGCTACAACTCAGAGAGTAGAGACCGGGGTGGCCTAGGAGAACCGAATCCAGATGCACCGGGTAGAAATCGAGCCTACAAAACGAAAGAAGAGGAAGTACCTAGATTTGTAGCTCTAGCAGTCAGAGCTGCTGCCGGTAATGATAGATCTGCTGCTAGTTTGGTATCTCCCGAGAAGCTGTCCGGCCATACTGCATCGAAAGACCCAGGCTTCAACTCGCTCAGGAGAAGCCTTACTGGAAACCAAAAAGGATTTGATGCACTGGCAGGCAGCAGTAAGCTGGCCAGTGAAGAGGAGGAAAAGGAAGTAACAAGAGTTGTAGCTTCCGTCAGAGCTGCAGCCGGTAATGATAGATCTGCTGCTAGTTTGGTATCTCCTGAAAAGACCCTTACCCATCCCGCAGTGAGAGAACAAGAATTCAATTCACTGAGGAGAACCCTTGATATTGAAGAAGAATCAAGTGCACTTGCAGTGAGCAGCATTCGAGCACAGGAAGACAAAGTCGCAAGACAGGCTGCGATTAGGGCGCCCATCAGAGCTGCCACCGGGAAATCTGCAACTTCACGTAGTCGGGTATTCTTATCTGATAAGTCCGCCAGCGCAAAGGTGAGATCAAGAGAACAAGACGGTCAAGGCATCCATTCTGTTCGAAGAAACTTGGATGAACAATTGACTGCAGCTGCCCAGCAAGAGAAACCCAAGGAACACGGGGGGTCAGGGTCGGCCGTGAAAAAGAGAGCGGCCAACTCTGCCACTGAAAAGGGGCCTCCCCGTAAAACAAGGAAGGAATCTGCCGAGGAGCATGCTGTAGCAGCTCGTGATCGTGAAGATGGATCGGCAACGAGAGAGTCGGCATCGGACAGAAGTAGCGATCCCGGCGACAGTCAAACTAGACGAACCAATGAGAACGGCACAGGCGACACCGACCAGAATGCAGAGGATACTGACAACAACAATGAGTCTTGGGAAGAATATTTGAACGGTTGTCTCGAACTAGATCAGGACAAGTATTTGAGAAAGCGTTTGCTGAAATCGAACACTGGTGATAAGAAAACATCGGCATGGTGTCTGCTCAAGGCCTTCTTCCTATCGAAGACTCCCACTTCAACAAAAGCAGAATTGATAAAGGCGGCAGAACCCTTCTATGGAGCCCCCATGCAGGCAAAGAATTATGAAGGATTGGTGAATGAAGAGTATGGGCCTTGGCACTCTATTATCACCTTGGAAGGCAAAAGTTTTGTGCAGAGACACCCTCGCGGAGGGCTGGGCGGTGTAGATACATTTGAGTTGACGGGGGCTGGAAGGACTGTCTGTGCCAAACTATTTGTGACAGGCAAGAAGGAATCCACAGAAGGAGGAAGAGCCAAGAGAAAGCAAAAAGCTTCGTCGATTACTTCGTTTTTCTCGCCAAAGATGAACTAAGCCAGTCGCTGCTTGCGTTTGTGAACAACCTATCAAAATTCAATCTCGAGTCCATGAAATTCAATCTCGACTCAACGTAAAAGAATTTCTTTGCCCTTGCTTTGCTTTGGGCTTTATCATGACTGTATATAAGCAACGTACTACTTGACCCACTCGCGAAGGACACTGTGTCTTGCTCTCATTTCTTTCAGGATGTTAGCATAGATCGGATTGTTGATTTCATCGGTTTGTTCAAGGGGATCATTGGTCAAATTGAAGAGTTGTTCTGTATCCCAGCCTGGCCAGTCAATGTACCTTTAGTGAAACAAAGCACAAGTTAGCAACAGGAGCTCTACATCAATTGGTTACTTGTACTCAGATCGAGATGACGTACTTCAGTTCCTTTCGCACCAAGGCCGTAGATGCAGGGATGATCTCTTTGTGCAAGTGTACTGGGTGTTCTGTTGGTTGGCACACAAGGGTGGTCAGATCGAAAAATAATAATATAGAGTATCATATCAATGACCTGTCCTGCAAAAGATAGACGTACCATAAAAGAACTCTTTTCTCCAAGGAGGAGAATGGGGTCTCAAGTAGAGATCCGAAATGTCTCTTCCTTGCATGACTTTTGGAGGTGTGATATTGGCAGCACCTAGAATGGTTGGAGCCAAGTCCACATTCAAAGTAAAGGAATCGTCTGTGGTGCCACGCAAACTGTCGGGCATGCGTGGATCCCAAATCACGAGCGGCACGCTGAGCAAGGGAGCCGACAACAGCGTTAGAAAGATCATATTGACGGTGGCAAACACAAAAAAAACTGTCTGCCATCCTCCTTACCGGATGCTCTCTTCATGTGGGTACCATTTACCAGCGAGACCGTGTTCCCCATGGTAGAACCCATTATCCGTACTGACACACACAAGACAGGGCGGCAATTTAGAATGAGGCTTGCTTCTTTCGTGCATCCCACACAGCTGCATGATGCATCTGCATCATGCCAAACTTACGTGAAAATGAAAATGGTCTCATTCAAGATTCCCTGTCGATCTAGTTCATCCCAGACGGCTTTGCAAGCCGTATCAACACCAGTAATGAGTCGAAAGTAGTTTTTGAGCATTTTGTCGTATTTTGTGGGTTCATCGAATCGATGCCGCCATCGGTTGCGTGCTTCATTTCGTTCGGTAAACAGAGGAGGGAGTCGTTTGAACGAGGATGCCATGTCATAGGGTTCTTTGAGTGTTAGATTTTTGTAAACATGAAAGGTTTCATTCTGCGGTAGAAACTGTTCCGGATTCCCATCCCACGAATGTGGTGCAAAAAATGCCGTGAGGAGAAAGAATGGTTTGTCGGCGAATTTTTTGGGTCTGTCTTTCAAAAAGGCAACGGCATCTTCTTGGTTTCTCGTAGTGGCGTGGACTGATGATTTGATTGTATAGTGTATTGTTGTTGTAGTGGTTGTTTAGGATGAGTGGGAACGGATGGAGTCCGAGTTGTTTTGGTGGGAGGTTAGCCACCTCAAGAAACAAAATTGAAAAGCCAATATCGTAACTGTACAACTTACTTGGGTGGGGATTTCCAGGATACCAATGGCGTCCATAGTATTCCTGCCAGTGATGGTAGTACTTTTGGATGATACCTAACAATGGAAAAAACACGTTGGAATGAGACCAAAAAGACAGCATAGAGTGCACCAATCCAATCCAATTGTCTATCAACAAAACTCACCGCTGTTCCAAGTGTGCCACTTTCCAATATGTGCCACTATAGCAACAAACAAAATAATAAGTCATGGTAAAAAGCAGTAGCAAAATCAGCAGCAGAAGAACAAGTAGTAGACATACCATAATACCCCGCATTTTTGAGTAATGCCGGAAATGCTTGATGAAAGTCCTTGTACCAGTCTTCCGATGCCGGTTCTTCCGCTTTGTGTCGAGAAAAGTACTTGCCGGAATGAAGCGTAGCTCGGCTGATCCAACAAATGGAAGATGTGACACAATTGTGCGTGAAGCGCATCCCCTTGTTGCGAGACAACCAATCGATAAAGGGAGTTTCCACGGGCAGAGTTCCAGCAACGCCCTTGACGCACACACAAAAAAGAAACAAGAGGAACATGAGCAAGAAATAAATATCCAAAATACACAACAACACCAATCTCTTTTTCTTCTTACAATCGCATCATGCCTCCAATCATCACCATACATAACAACCACATTGAGTGGCTTGTCAATCTTGTTGGGCTCATGGGATGATGGCAAGGCAGAATCGTCCATGCGTGTTGGTGCAAAGATATCTTGGTTCATCAACTGTTCCACAGCACCCGTCACGGCATCATAGGAGCGATGATGCATCGACAAGGTGATGGCAATCACCACTGTGATTGGCACCCACACTTTGTACGAAAAGCGGTCCATGGTACTCGCTTGATTGCCTGCCCACAACTAATCTATCGAACGTTTTATGGAATGATGAAGTGTTACTATGGTGAAGTCAAGAAAAAGTAGTGCAACCGTGGGTTTGGCGTGGAATGAAGGACGATCATTGGAGCGTGGATCTGGAGCCAACGGATAAAAAAACGGCAAGATTGTTCGGCACCGGTGCATCTGAATTTGCTGTCAGCTCTCTTGCAAAAGATACACTTTACCCGCACTCTTGGCAGCAAGTTTGTGACCATGCTTTTGCTCGAAAAAGATCAAGCCAATCCTCTCGCAGATCCTGGGATCTGCTACCCTCTTGGTCTGCCAGCCAGGTTGCGAGAGACTCGTCATTCCTGTGTTAGTCAGTCCTCGTCCTTGATGCATCGTCCTTGATCGTCCTTTGGCAATAAGATCGCCAGGTGGGTAGTGGTTACAGTATCGGTGCAGGTTCCAACCAACTGCTGCATGCAGTTCTGTACGTACGGTACTATTTTAGGTCATGATCCACAAGACATCTTTAGCTAAACACATAGGAACAGCCAAACAATATTATATATTTCTAGCAAGTTACAGCATCCAACTGTCTTCGGAACAGAACAGAACAGAAAAGCAAGCAAGCACTGGAACCTGGCTCCAAGCACAGGATTCCACTCTCGCTACACAGCTTATACTTTTCGGGCGACAAGAAGATTGTTGAGTTGAATACAGGAACCAAAGGCTCTTGCTGCTCCGAACATCCGTGGTGGCAAAGAGGAAGGTTATCAAGATCAAGGCAGACAACAACAGCACTTATCGTAACAGGGTGGACTCTTGTTATCAATTTCGGGCTGATCCATGTCACTGGCATCATCGTACGTCCGCACACCGGAAACTCCCACGAGGTATCCACCTTTATTGCTGCTCCCGATCCGTGCCGGTGCAAATTCGAGCTGATTGATATAATAATCGGGTGGAATGGAATAGGAAAAGTAGTCTCCCTTCCAATCTTTGTTGCTTCCGACAAACTTGATGACTTGACCGGATACAAATTCGAGATTGAGTGTGTGACAGAGGTAGGTGACCTTGGGTCCCTTTTCTTTGGTGGTGGATGGCATGATGCGGGTGAGACGACGGCCGGATATGGTACGGATGCGTCCACCGGGTTGTTCGATTTTGACAAATTGGGCTCCTCGGAGAGTATTCTCGAATTGTTCGACATCGACATGAATGTCAGTTTCGAGTTTGCGGCCCTTGCAGAGTATGCCTCGTTTTCGTACCGCAGACAATTTGCCTTCTCGGTGTCCATCAAAAAACAGGAAAATGGCTCCCTGGAGGGCATCCTTTCCAAGCAGACAGACGTAGGCGAGCATCATGGAATCGCGGTAGTCTGGGTACGGCAATTCTCGTGCCTTGAGATGATCTCCCACCCAACCACCCGTTTCTTGTTTTCCGTAGGGATTATCCTCGCCAGGTTCCTTGTCATTGTCGTTGTTCTTGTCGCGACTATTCTTGCGTTTCTTTTCATTTTCTTCGTAATCATCTTGCTGTTGCAGAAAATCCAAATCCGGTTGACTTTCGTCTTCAAACATTTCCGCCAACGGCGCCGGCGTGGAATATCCTCTATACCCAATACACACTCCTTCTTTGAATTCCAACGCACTGACGAAAAAGTTGTCGGGTAGATTCTTGACTTCAAATTCTGCTCCTTTCCAATCATCTCGTACACCTTGAAATTCCATGACTTGTCCCGATGCAAATTCGAGACGCGCCGAATGCAAGAGACACGGCGTCCCGTAAATGGAATGAAATCCGTGAATGCGGGTAATATACCCCATGGGTTGTTCCACCAGTGTCCATCGATCCGTGACACTTTGTTTGACGGTATCGCGATCGCGGACGGAAATATGAGCACTGCCACTTTCCGTGCCGTCCTTGTTTTGCAACAGCAATGCGCGGACGCCACCTTCGCCCCACAGTGCCACACGGGCAATGACGACGTTCTTCCAATCTTGATCTTCTTCCAGTGGTGTGTCGCTCAAACAGACGAGTGTGGCAATGTGGCGGGATTCTTCGGATTCTTCTTCTTCTTCTTCTTCTTCTTGGTTTTCATCCTCGTCTTGATCATTGTTGTTGTTGTTTTCCGATTCTTCTTCCTCTTCCTGATGACTCGACTCTTGATTTTCCGAGTCGTCGTCTTCTTGTTGTTGTTGTTCCGAGTCGTCGTCTCCTTCTTGTTGTTGTTCCGAGGTTTCACTTTGGTTATCCGAGGCGTCCGTCTCCCACTTCTCCTGGTCGGACTCTTGCCTTTGATCGGAACCGGTCGAGGCAGTCTCGACCGAGACGTCGTCTCTTCTTCCGCCGGATGGCATGGTGATTTACTTGCTTACTTCTGTGCCAGCGCTGACTACTTGTACATGTAGTAGATAGTTTGTGTGGAGGAAGGCCAAGGATGCAAGCGAGAAAAGAGGATGAAAGGTGAAGTCCAAAGCGCAGAAGAACTTTGAAACCTCTCATTTATGTCTCTGGAGGTCATGGATGACTTCTTGGATACAGGTACATGTACCGGTACCGGACATGCTGGCTTGTGGGTGGTGGCGCCATCGGTAAGTCACGAACGGATTCCCGAGTTGGATCTTCCGAATGATTGGATTTTCGTTGCAAGGCTTTCTTCTGAAGCTCGGAAAGCATGTCTGCATTCTGCTTCCACATCATTTCAAGCCAAAGCTTGCTCCACCAAAGACTACTACAAGAGCACATGACAATGACGAGGGATCCTACTACAATGCTCAGTGGCAAACGCCTTTTGCTATTCCTGTCGGTCCAACAAGTCTTTTGGTGTACTACTACTCTTACGTTTGCCCAAATTACTGTGGCCCAAAATACCGACGATTGTCCCATCACCAATGATCTCTTTCAGCAGCAAGAACAATGCGACTATGTCTTTGATGGTGTCTGCGATGCCGGTACTATCTGTCCCACCGGCACGGACTGTTTTGATTGTCACGGCTGTGCGGCCTACCATCTGAATTGTACCAGTTGCATTGACAATGGCTGCTTTTGGTGTCCTTCCGATGCCACTTGTCAATCGCAATCGTTGGGCAATGTTTGGACTACCATTCAACAACATTTTGCTACTGCCAAAGTCTCTTCGTGTGAAGCTGACGACAGTTGGGTACAAACGTGTGCGACCAATCCAGAAAATATCTTTACGGATCCCTTGTACAGTGCCCAACAATGGGCCTATCAAATGATGAATGTCGAACCCGTCTGGGCCGCGGGTTACACCGGAAAAGGAGTGGTCGTGAGGGTCAATGATCCCAATGGCGTCGATGTCACGCATCCCGAATTGGCACTCAATTTTGAGGCGTCCGCTTCTTGTTCGTCCTATTTGCCTGCGAGTCCAGAAGATTCGCACGGGACAGCCGTGGCGTCCTTGGCCGTGGGAGTCGCCAACAATTCACACTGTGCCGCTGGCATTGCACCCAATGCTACCTTGTCGGCGTGTGTCGGACCTTCTACGAAATCCGATGAGGATGTCGCGCGCTTTTTTGATAATGGTCTCGATTCCACCCACATCTCTGTCAACAGTTGGGGATTTGATGCCTGTTCCAAAAAGAATAACAATAATGCACGACGTCGACTTCAGACAACGTGTCCCTTTGTGGCCGACAATAATCCCTGCAATCAGTGTGCCGATTGGACCAGTTCGGACTGTGAAGCAGAGATTGTCACGTTTTGTACCGAACACTACGAGACGGAAATGCTGGGATGGTGAGGAATTGATTGATCATTCATTTGCTGTTGATGGCCAATGAATGCTCACTGTATGCTCACCCTTGGTTGATTGCTACCGGTAAATGGAAACCGACAGTGCCGAGTATTTGGATTTGTTCATTACTTGTGGCTATAATGTTTTGTCCGATGTGGGACAAGAAGCCATTACAAAGGGGGTACAACAAGGCAGGGATGGCAAGGGGATCATTTATGTTTTTGCTGCAGGTTGGTACATGTATCGACGTCCTCACTCATCATTCCATGTCTCCAATATGTTTGCAACGTATTCTTATGATTCTCTTGGTCGATTGTAGGGAATGAATTGGACATGGCAGAGGATGTCAACATGGAAGGGTGGCTCAATTCGAGGTACGTACGGGTTTTTTGCCCAACCTTTCTTTGGTGCCCAATCCACAAAAGAGTACTACCGTCTCACACACTATTAACATATTGATTTGGCCCCCAGATTTACCATTACAGTAGGAGCAGTTGGCAAGGACGGCCTGCATGCATCTTACTCCACACCTGGGTCCGCTCTCTTTATTAGGTACGCCCAGGCCAGGAGTGAATGAATGGACGTGAGTGACAACACTTACACAAAGGTCTAACATCTGTGTGTTGTTTCTGCTTTCTTGCGCGAATGTACACGTAGTGGACCCGGTGGAGGTACGAACGAGTGGGAACAACATCATGGACTGCATCAGTGTTTGTAATAGACGCTCCTCTCCTGACGCCATTTTGCTTCTTTGATTGACTTATCTTGTTACTACAGATTTCAATGACGCAACGAGCAACATTGTGGCAGCACCGGGAGGCGGCTGTGTGGATGCTACCGTTGGCACTTCCTTTGCCACTCCCTCGGTGGCAGGAGCCATTGCTCTCGTTCTGGAAGCCAACCCTATGCTTGGATGGAGGGATGTGCAATCCATTTTGGCGGCCACAGCACGAAAGATTGACGAAGACAATCCCAGCTGGACTACCAATGGAGCACTCGTACACCATTCCAACTTGTACGGATTTGTAAGTCATGCAATTCAATGATCGCCCACTTGTCAATATTGATTGTTTGGTGCTCATCGTCATTTTGTTTCTTTCTGCCCACCCGCTGGAACTCGACAATCTATCTCAAACTTGCCACTACTACTAGGGCACGATGGACGCACGAGCCGCCGTGGAGGTGGCAAAGACGTGGATCAACGTTGGCCCCGAACGACAAATCATGATGGAAAGTGGCGAGATTGGAGTCGCCATAGTGGACAATCCATCGTCTCCTGCAGAATGGGCACTCTTTGTCAATGGGACCGGCAGCTTTTCCGTCGAGTCTGTGGTAGTGTATTTACAACTAGAGCACGAGTCTCGTGGAGACTTGGAGATTACTCTCATGTCACCATCCGGCACCGAGTCGGTATTGCATCCCGGTTCCCGCCCCGAAAACAGACACTTGATTGGAGAGGAACGATGGAAACTCATGACGGTTCGTAACTTTGGGGAATATCCAGTGGGGGTTTGGACGATTGCTGTGACAGATCGACGGCCTGGCAATCTGGGGGATTGCGTGAATTTGGATTTCGCGTTTTCCTTGACCGAAAATGGTGAAACGTTTGTTGTGAACTGTGGAACGATTGAATCGAGTGCATCCTGTGCGAATGGGTCGGTCGTGGACTCGGAGGTTGACAATGTGGTGGATTTATCGACTGGCCGAACGGGACGGGAAGCTTGTTGCTCGTGTGGTGGAGGCAGAGCTGCGTCGACTGTGAATGAACTCTTGTCCTGGAGGCTTGTGATCTATGGACACGGAGACTTCATTGAAGGTGATGGGCTGGGATCAGGTGGCTCAAGGTGCCATCAAGACAACCGGGGTCTCGTGTTGATGTCGCTTGGCTTGGTATCGTTGGTATCTCTTGCGTCTCTCCTTCACGGTGTTTGATGAGGTGTCTCCCTGGTGTGGTAAAATGATTTGATTCGAATGCAGAACGATGCAGCCAAGGATTGATTGGCCAAATATGGAATTCAATTCTTTGGTTGTCTACTTTTGTGAGGAGGCCTTCCAACGTTTCACCCCAGCAGGCTAGTCTTCATGTACTGCTGTGTACGGGGGTCCCCATGTGTTCCATTGTTGGCTGTGTGAACTGTGGACTGGCCAACGGTCGAGGGCTTCGCATGGTCACTAATTCTTGGAAGGCAACAGTGCCCGGACTTGTGTGGCTTCGGCATCCTAGCTACTGAAGCATGAAGGAGCTTTCCTCGTCTCTCGGGTCCGAAAAGCGCTTGAGCACCAAGACAGTTCCAATAAACGCAGCTACCGCACCGGTACTCTCCTTTCCGCTCGGCAGATGGCTTGCTGGTGCTGATCTAGTGTCTCTCTACACACTGCATGATGTACCGTATGGGTTATCTCTATGAAAATCTAAGTATTTAAAACTATGAAAAAAGTATTTGGCGACCGAGAGTCAGCACCGGTATCGGAGGGTCATGAAATGGAAGTAGAGTCGTCGTGCCCCCAGCATTCCTTGGGAATTCCAAAGGCATTTTCCATGATTTGTCCGGCTTCGAACCCATCAGTCTGGACAGGAACCAAATGATGAGATGGATGTTGTCCAACAAATTCCTTGACCCGTTGCGTTTGTCGTCGGAACAAGGCAATCTTTTCGGCATCATCCTTTTTATTGGCATTTTTAAGAAGAAGTGGATTGTCGTTGACGGAATGGAGCCACGACAGTTCATCGCGGGTATTGAGAATCCACGTGGCATTGGGGAATTGATTATGAATGTCTTGTAGAACGGTCTCTATTACATCTTCTTGCTGTGAATCATCATGGTCCCATGCTACTCCATCGTACACATCCTTCCTGTAAGGAGCCACCTCATTGGCAGCATCAACGAGACCGCATTGAAAATAGCCCTGAATAGCGGTCGATCCAACCTGGTCCAGTCCCATGACTAGGATTGGTGTGGGAAGCCGCAATTCGCTGGGCACTAGTTTGGGTATCTGACTTAATATTGACGTCGTCGTAGACTTGTGGTGCCTGGTCGGACCTGCCACACCTCCACTGAGCAGCAAGTGCTCGAGCTTATCCAAGAGATTGTCGGCAGCAGTGGGAGCCTTGCTGCTGGAAGACGCAACGACATCGACCACAGTGTAGCTCCAGTGCAAACTGCCCGAGTAAAAGCACACAAAGCAAACCACCACGAGCGACAGCAGAACCACATCCAACTTATTGCTGTCCACTCGAGTGGCGGGTCTTGACGACGATGCCATGGTCGATTGTAATAAGAATACTGAAGCGAAGCTATGGAATGGAATGGGAAAGGGCGGCTTTGAATTGACAAGATCGTCGACAAATTAATGTGCTCAAGTGAGAATGTGGCATCGGTCGAAGTTACCTGGTACACCTGTCAGGTGGCCGAACAAAAAGACGGTGGAGACTGGGAAATGGCCCACTGGATTTGTTTAGTTGATAACGTGTCCGTACCTTATTATAGGAGCCGGGGTAACACCGGTGAAATGCAAGAATGAGAAGTGACACTCTGGACGTCCTACTCATCCATGCGAAGTATCTTTTTTCGTGCCTACCGTTGCGCTCGTGTCTTTCCAAGCGGAAGATGACCGTGCAAACCATCGAGCATATCTATATCTAGCTACCGGTAGAGGTAGGGGATCTCTCCTACTAGAGAAGGAAGGGTGATGGCCTACCACCGAATGATGAATGTGAATCATCAATCGAATCTTTTTGAGCTATGCTACCGGTGCGAGATGATGCCATTCCAGAATTGACAGTCCTCTCCACTTCCAGTATCCGGAGGGTAACTTGATCTGAAGTTCCTCCACCTTTTCTAATCACACATGGTTCTGGGAAGTGGGAACATTGGGAAGCAATTGCATGGGTGGATGGATGTTCCGAAGGAATCAAATCCCTCTAGTATTCACCAGTGTTGGACTGATGAATTGGCCAAACGTAAGTTAAATGAATGAATCGAATGATTGAATCGAGGCTCTCAAGGAACAGGTCCGCTGCACCTCTTTCTACCACCCCCAAAGGAAGATGGATATGCAACCCTTGGAAGAGTATCTTTTATTAATGAAATGATGCATTCCCACAAATCCATCAAATCATTGAACCGAGCAATTGGAGCTCGTGTTGCTTGCCATGGAATGGAAAGGGGAAACGCAAAAGGGAGGATCGAGATTGTCAATGTCTCACAACTGTTGACATCAGCTCTGAAATGCCTCGAACCGTTGCTTCCAGCACTGGATGTCCCACACTGCCTGGCCCCAGGGCTGCAACCCCTACAGTACAATGGTTGGCTCCGTCAGCCCTGGATTCTTTGGACCCCGGCACTGCAGTGCCTGGCACTCCTAGCTAGCTAGCCCCAGCCAGCGCTGGGTTTCTCTCCCAACTATTGGCCCCAGCACGCACACAACTGCAATCCCTACATTGGTTGGCCCCAACACTATACTTTTCACAAGATTTCAATCCCTAAGCTCGTTCTCTGATTGTTCATGGAGATTGTTCATGGATCTTGTGATGAGGCAGCAAAAGGATCGTCTCTAACGCTCTCGTTCATTGGAAAGAGGTGCACAGACACAAAGACGACAAACAAAAAGAAAGACCGATTCTTATAATGCTTTTGAATGCTACATAAAACAGTGTGATCAATGCGGAGCCACCTCAGCGTGTCGATACCGTACGACAAGGAATGAAGAAGTGCTGGTTGTCTGTCTAACAGCAACCATAACTTTGTGGCTTGTCTCCTTCCAGTTTGATGCCTTTGACAGCCCCTTTGGTATACCCTGGTGTCATTGTTGCTGTCTTCATGTTGTTCTTGATCCGTCTCGCCATTGTCAGGAAGGCCTCTTCTACGTTCGTGCTGGTCTTGGCGGACGTCTCTAAAAAGTGCATGCCCAAGGAATCCGCCAACGCCTGGCCTTCCTCCTTGCTGACTGCTCGCTTGGACGCCATATCGGACTTGTTGCCAACTAGTAAAGTCATGACGTCTTGCTTGGCATATCGATCAATCTCTTGCAGCCACTGCTTGACATTTGTAAAGGATGTTGCATCTGTCACGTCGTACGTTACAATAATGCCATGAGCTCCACGATAGTAAGAGGAAGTAATAGTGCGGAATCGTTCTTGCCCTGCCGTGTCCCAGATTTGAAGCTTGACGACCTTGTCGTCCAGGTCCACTGTACGAATTTTCTAAGAATCGAAAAAGAAAGAGGCAATGTGTGAGAATGAGGATGCCTTGGTGATGATTCGATTATGCACCGCTCCTTGCAACGTGGAACTTACAAAGTCAACGCCAATGGTAGAAATGAAAGATTCGGTATAGGTGTCGTCTGCAAAGCGCAGCAGTAGGCATGATTTGCCAACACCCGAGTCTCCAATGAGGAGGATCTTGAAGAGATAGTCGCTGTGTTAAGGACAAAAGGAGCGAGGTTAGTTTATATGGGGCAGAGAAGGGAGGTTATCAAAACAGATACCTGATGCGCAATGCCAGACGAAGCAAACATGCAGCCAGGAAACACTAGCAAGATAATCGTGAACAGACTTACTATTCGTGGTTCATTGTATTGTTCAGGGGAGATTGGTCTCTTGCTGTTTTGTGTATTTGTGATTTGATTTTATGAGACCAACCAAAGACAGACAACGTAAAGGAAGGACTACGAAAGAACTATCCGTACGATTCATTCGGAGAAACCACGATAGGACGGGCCACGACAAGAGCTGCTTGCTGGTTCTTCTCCCACTTGGCCAGTATATCTCTTAGTCTCGACTCACTGTTAATACCTATCAGAGCGGCTCACATAAAGAAAGGAGTAAGAAAGGAGTATAGTATAGGAACAGGCCAGCTACCATACTGCAGTAGGCCCGTGGCTAGCTAGTGCATTGTAGCTCGCATGGACACCAGCAAGAGATACGGTACTAGCTAGTAGAGCAACTCCCGCAGCCATTCCCGCAACCAGACATGTGCTCCAGTGTTTCGATATGTTCCCCGCAAAGCAACGGGAACTGTGATCCACACCACAAGACCACCAAACATGATAAAACAACAAGAACGACAACAGCAACCCTCAATCACTGCCGACGTGGCCAGTCAGCACCCACTGTGGCATCAAGAAGATATCTGGGTGAATGACATTCTTCCCTTCCTTGGGATGGGCCATTTTGCCTTTGTGGCGGCTGTGAACCGAAAAATGAAACATCTCTACACTACTTACTGCCATTCGGAGGAGAACCCTCCAATGGTTAACTGCAGCGATGGAGAGCAGCTCTTGGGAATTGCTTTCCGCAAATTCTACAGTTCAGTGTTTTGCACAGTGCCATTTGCCGGGTACTGGTACAGCTATGCCAAGTTGAACGAAATATCTCCTCCTGATGTTTGTGAACAGGCTGCCAGAGCTGGTAGTATTCCTGTTCTGCAATGGGCCCATGAAAAGGGGTTTTCTTGGAATCATGCATGCACAGAGGCAGCCAAAAGTGGCCATTTGAAAGTTCTGGAGTATCTACATGAAAATGGATGCTTTTGGGACGAAGACGCTTGCTCAAGTGCAGCATCAAATGGGCACTTGGCACTCCTCAAGTATGCATATAAGAATGGGTGTCCATGGGATGAAAACACTTGCCATAATGCTGCAAGGAATGGTCATTTATCAGTCCTCAGGTATGCACAGAGAAAAGGCTGCCCATGGAACAAGGACACGAGCTACTACGCTGCAATGGGTGGCCGCTTGCATGCCATTCAATGGCTCCACCAACATGGGTGTCCATGGGATGAGGGAACCTGTAAATCTGCTGCAAAAGCTGGCCATTTGGAAATCCTGAAGTATGCTCATGAGAATGGCTGTCCTTGGGATGCAATGACTTGCAATCTTGCTGCTAAATGTGGCCATCTGGAGGCACTAAAATATGCCCACAAAAATGGATGTCCATGGGATGAAGAGGCATGTGCCCTTGCTGCAGGGAGTGGTCATTTGGAAATCCTGAAGTATCTGCACAAGAATGGCAGTCCCTGGGATGAAAGGACATGCAGCAGTGCTGCTCAAAATGGCCAGCTTGGAATTTTGCAATATGCCCATGAGAATGGCTGTCCGTGGGATGGGACGACATGTGCAGCAGCAGCGGGGATTGGCCATTTGGAAATACTCAAGTACGCTCATGAAAAAGGCTGCCATTGGAGCAGTTTTGCATGTGACAGAGCTGCTGGAAATGGTCACTTGGATGTGCTCATGTATCTCCATGAAAATGGATGTCCTTGGGATGAAGGAACATGCAGCTCTGCCACAAGAAGTGGTCATTTGGAAATCATAAACTATTCTTACGAGAATGGTTGTCCATGGAATGTCTATGCATGCATGAACGCTGCAGCAGGCGGTCATTTGGAAGTCCTAATGTATGCTCATGAAAATGGCTGTCCTTGGGATGAAATCACGTGCTGGTTTGCTGCCTACAATGGCCATTTGGATGTTCTATGGTTATGCCCACAATTCTGGGTGTCCATGGGACGAAAGCACATGCACCCATGCTGCTAGAAATGGGCACTTGGAAGTGCTAAAATATGCAATTGAAAACAACTGCCCATGGAATGAGGGTGCTGTGCTGAGAAGCAGGAGTCTGGCGATAAGGGCTTGGGTTCGAGACTTTATCAACCAGAGGGACAGCTAGCTAGAACTCATTTGCCATAATTTTAAAATGTGGCTTGAGAAGAATCGAATCTGTTTAGCCATCACCAAGGCCCATTGAACACAATGCGCCTCAGCCGCTTCCGTCTGTTGGACTGTTGTGTAATGCGATGCCAGATCTTGGGTTCGACTGACGTCGGCAAGAGGGCATCTGAGCATGTTCGACAAACAGAAACTCTAATCAAAGTGCCGTTGCAGGTATCTGCATACATGCCAACCGTTACTTGTCACGCAAGAGCCCAATTTTGTCGTCACTTTTTCGTCGAAATGCAAAAAATTCGGGCTGCCAGGCTTTCCTCGCCCAAACGTCCAAGGGAAAGCAGCGGTGGAGCTAGTCTACCATGAGACAACTGATTGTTCTCCTCGTTCTCTTCGCTATTGACTTGCTGGAGTGATCCCTATTGACTGGTAGCATTCGAAGCCGGAAGCAAGGAAGGAGGTTCTAGGCCGGGAGATAGCGCTTCTGGTGGGGCAACTCAGTTCCTCTTTTGGAAGCACTGACTAGACAAGCTAGCCCATCCATCTGCCATCACCATGTCCGAGGACGGCTACGAGCTCTTCGACACAGCACACATGTCCGTGACGGAGCGTCTTATTGCCTGTTTGCGCAATGAGACCATGACGGATGTAGCCTTGGTGGGAGATGATGGAATACCGGTTCCTGCCGCACGGTATATCTTGGGGAGTGCCAGCGCTGCCTTTCAGCCCTTGCTCTACGGGAATTCCAACCGAGACGGGAACTCGTCGACGGTCAACATTCGAGAGTCCAATCAAAAGAGCTTGACAGCTTTGGTGGAGTTTTGTTGCTCGGATGAACTGAATACGTCTATTTGGGCAGACTCACATCCACTCGAGATAGTTCAAGATACAGTAGCCCTGGCCAAATTGGGTCATACATACGGTGTTCCAACACTACAAATGAGAGTCAAAGAATTTCTCAATCCACTCATGCTGGCATATCCTCCATTGGCATGCTCAGTCTTTAACTTGGCAGACAGTATTGCTACCCCGGATGTCTATGCGGCGTCCCTAGTGATTCTCCAAGAACAGGCCTATACAGCCTTGAAATGCAACAATACCAACAGCAGTAGCAGCAGCAAAGAGGGCAAGGGTGGCAATAAAGGGACGGTGGGGACAATGACCTGCTTCACACCCAGCAAACTGGAAGACATCCTATCGGATAATGACATTGACGCTGATGAACTTTTCCTCTTTCAACAGCTCGTGGCATGGAGAGATCATAACGACTACAAATTCACCAATGCAAACGGAATTTGCAAATCTCTTGTACGTCACTTGGACTTGTCATCCATTGACCCCAACGCCATTGAAACAGTTGTCATGCAGTCAGGATTCGTCACTGCCGAAATGCTGGTCAAGGCATTAATGGCACAGGCCAAAAGCGCTACCCACGAAGGTCTGGCCTTTGCTTCCATTCGTGGCCCAAGAGGGAAAAAGTATGCTCATGTCTTGGTGCAGGGGGCGGGAGATGCCGAATGCAATGGTGTTTATGTGCATGTCAAACGAGACAAGGCCAAGAATTCTTCTGGCGGAACCCCGCCCACGGGACGAAACCTCTTGTACTTTATCAAGAAACCGTCCACCGGGAACGCTACACCAGGCCAGCCCATAATGCCCGCTACAAACAAGACATTTGTAATGGTTCAGGATAGCGCAGGTATTTGGCGTATCTGCGATTCCGACAAGAGTATTCTCTACGAATGTCGAAGCCCTTCCAACGGCGCCGAAGACTTCCCCCACACGGGTTGGTCAGCCGTGTCAGGAGAACTGCCCGCGCCTGAATGCAGCTGGCTGAGGCCTCACAGCAATGTTTCTGGATCTCATCATCAGGGACCGGCTCCGAGGTCATCCGCAGAGTATTCGCGAACATCGTTAGACTTTCAACTGAGCGATGACGAGGAACCAGATCCAATCTTTCAATCTAGATCTATTGACGATACCCCACGAAACGAGAAGGTCAAACCTGTGATTGACTATGGGAAGGCTAGCGCCAGTGCTGGGCCAAAAAAGGGCTTACTGGTAGCTGAAGAAAAGAAGGAAGCACCGGAAGATCTTTCAAAACAAAATGGAGCCAAGCACAAGTCAGCAAGAATAACGGGATTGGATGGCAGCACATCGGATCGAAAACATGCTGCAAAGCAGAACCAAAAGATAAGAATGAATCGAAAGTCATCTCTCGTGGACGAAGTAACAGACGAGATTGATCCAAATGATCCTATCCTAGGGACTACGATCGGTGGTGATGGATTCTCGCCAGAAGACAAGAAGGACCTGAGTGAGCCAGTCCAGACTATGCCAAGGAATCGGTATAAACTGTATGATGCAGCAGCCGCAGCGAGGGAAACGTCTGCAAACATAAGTAGCCCAACGGCCTGCATGCCAAACTCGAGTGGGGCACCTGTACTCGTGGGATGCTCGAGTGCTCTCAAGTCGACGTCTGGATTAACTTAGGGACCTGAGTTGGCTACAGACAGCCAAGAAATCAAGTTCGATGCGAAGTTTCCTTCGCTGCTGCATGGCCCTGGTCGAAGCAACCAGGCGGGCAGGATGGTAGCAAACGAGGCTATGCATCAAGGCTCGTCGGAGACGACGCTACAAGAGAGCACCAAGAGAAAAGGATCCGCCGTTGCATGTAAAGTAGGAGGCCTGATCATAGCAAGAGAACTTTGTGATCAACGTAGTCACCTTTAGATCATAGAGCGCATGGTGTGCGATGTTCGAGGGCTGACTCGTCACTCATCGGCCTGCCGACTAGTAACTTTCACAGCTGCCCCGCCCTTCTTCCTTCGTGCAGGAAGAAGTTTGGATGACGCTTATCCTACGGCTGTACTTTGCCAATCGAACGAACCTGAGAATGAAGATGACAGAGGGCGACAACGTACTTTGGACGAACGAAGAAAAGCCCATCAAAGTCACTGCTATTCCCTTGCATTCTTGGCCGGTTGCTTCAGCCACCGGCAGTGAGGGAAGAAGCAGGAACAACTATTAATAGCCAAAGAGGAATCGCAATTACGAAAGCCGAGTTTCTGATTGCCTCTGCAACAGCTCAGAGAGCTCTGTAAAAACTACGGGAGGGTCTTGTCCTGTCCTGCCGGACGCTGAGGATTTTAACGGGATCCGGGACATGGAAGCTACCGGTATTTGGGGATTCTGCCTCTCCAGCCGGGCGTAGCTAGTTAGTCTCCGGTAAGCTAGCTAGTGGCCAAGCGCATCCTTCTCTGTTCCTGGGTGACTTTTGCCGGAACCCTAACCCTCCCTCTGGTACGCAGCCCTGTGGGGCTCCCCCTGGGTTTCCGGAAACATCCCAAACATGCCTCCTCTAACTGCCAGTACTAATAGGGACTGGCCTGAGCAGCTCAAATCAGTCCCTAGTTACCGGTTGGCTCCTTTGCCGCCATGCCTGGCTCTGAGAGCATGGTGGCCCCCCCTGACAGTAACAAATAAGTGCACCGGAGCATTCAAAAATGAACCACCAGGCCTGTTGTTGCTGCATGGTGGCATGGTAGTGCTGATGCCATCATAGTGTCTCTATTGATACAATTAACCAATCTTTCTTGCTGTCATCCATAGTATTAGTAGAAGATGAGTGGTCTTCCTGATCTTGCCAGAGCTAGGGAAGAAAATGCTGCTGCTAGAGAGCTAACGGATAGTATCCCCCAAATTCTGGTCGATGACAATGGCGACCCAATCAATGAGGGAGACGATGCTGATGAAATCTCACAGCCAGAGTTGACTGATGGCAGGAGCCAAGCAAATCCAAAACCAAAGTATCAGAAAGAAGTCGGGCTTCAAAAAGCAAAGATGGTTGATTTGTACACTGGCATGAGACAGGCAGATATATGTACCGAGTCCACTGAAGATTACTTTGGTCAATCTGGCCTCGATGGCACTTCTTCTCTGAATCGATAGTCTCGAATAGGGAACCATGGGAAGTCACATTTGGCTTGCGGCTGTACGACCAGCGGAAATCGGCAGATATTCAAAACTCCAACCTGTATGACAAGGAACTACGGTGCAATTCTTCCAGTGGCTTATGGAAGAGTGTGGTGGCTGCAAATCAGTCATGGCTAAAGCAAAGACCTTTCTCAATACTAATATCAAATGCGAGCATTACTGCCGCCTAGTCGAAGCTGGATTTGCTGGTATTCTGGAGCAAATCAAAGTTGGCGAGTCACTGTCAATCCAGAACTCTTGCAAAGCAGTACAGAGTCAAGCTGCATCAGGGTTCTTAACAATTGTGAGGATATACAGGCTCAGCTACAGCAATGGGTGTCCTTGGATCAGATACGAGAGATGGCACTGTCAGCATTCAATCCTAAGGCCGGTGGTCCGGTATCTAAGCTGAAACCCAGCAATGCGATCTATTTTATGTGCACTATCACACAATGAGTGCCACTACCGAAGAAGTGAAGAGTTTGTTGGACAAAGAATGATTCAACGAGCCTCAAGTTCATGGAGCTATTGGTCCATCCGGTATTGGAGCATCTCAGATTGTGACTAACAAGGCAAAGCACAACAAGGTTGGGTGGCTAGAGTATACTGTAGCCATCCCACACAGAGATCCATTGAGAGATTCCAGCAGCTGGCATGGTCTCCTTTTTCTCTGGCAGCTGATAGTGGAGAAAAGGAGACTGCCTGATTTGTCCAGCAATAACTACAAAGCTATCTTTGATGTATTAACGTATCCATCATCAGAGGACGCAGACAAGACTGTCTCATCTCGACAAGTCGCTGCCAACTTCGGAAGCTTCTACTCGGAAGCTGATGTGATATGTGCAAAGGTCACACATCAGCCACGTTTCCAATCGATCCAGCAAATGATATGCTTGGCATTCCAGAACCTGTCCAGTGTCGAATGACTGGGCACAAAGGGAAGGGTCAAACCGTCCATCAAAGAAGCTATGCCAACAACCCACCCACTGCTGGTATCGTCCAAAGGGCAGGCGGTGACCACCACTACCCCCAACAGTACAGTACTACTCCATTCCAGCTTACAGCGCAAGAAAAGGTGTGGGTCAATGAGATCCGATGTGCTCTTATTCCAGAGATCGAAGAGTGGTACAAAACAATCTGCAGGGATTTTGACTCTGCTACTTCAGCAGCTGCAAGGACATCGAAGCGGTTGTACACCAAAAAAGGAATGGTGGCTTCTATTCGATGGGATGTGGAAAGCTGTATCGTAATGCTAGCTACACCGGAGCTGCACCCAAAAACCTTTAAACTACTGCCCAACTCCAACCTGAGTGTCTTTCAACGATACCGGAACGACAGATTTGCTGTTCTGTTAAACCACTCAGCATTCAATCTACCAGTATTCTCACTGCTGGAGCAGTCAATTCTCAGTCGACTCAAAGCCAAGGACACAATCAACTCCATGTTCAGTGTTGAGAATCCAGATAATGTATCCAACATGGAACAGTTGCTAGTCCAGTATGTCAGCCGCCCCCTTATGCAAATGCAACAGGAGCAACAGGCAGCTTTCTCAGAAATGCGACAAATGCAGAATCATTCCAGTTCCTTCGCAGCAGCCAGCAGGAGACCTACTACAGAGCAGGGAAGTGTTGCCATTACTCCTTCCCCCACATCTGCCAGCAAAAGAAACAGCAGCACCTTAGCTGATGGAGTAACTGCAAGGAAACGACGACCACCAGTGAAACAGCATGAGTCCATATCTCAAGAGCTCAGAAACCGGACAAGCAATGGTGAGACCAGGAAGCGTCAAGCTGAGATGGTTGTTCTATGTGACAATGACTGCAATACTTTCGAACAGCACTGGAAACACTACTGCAAGCACTATCGACAATTAGAAAAAGAAACCGGTGGTCGTTGGAGGCAGGATTTGGGTGGGCGCCAGAGGACACAGTGGTGGACACAGCGAAGTGGCATGTATCGATTGATGGAGCACTATCTTGAATCTGGACTTACAGAAGAGGAAGCATTGGAAAAGTGCTCCGCAATATACGACTCGATAGAGAAGGGAAAACGAGCCAAGAAGCCAAGGGTTAAGGCCATCGACAAAGCATTCAAAGCCAAGTTGGCGGAATTGGGAATCAAACCAAAGGGTAGGCCCAAAGGCAAACAATCCACCACTCCTGCTAAGCAATGTACCGGAGCCGTAGCGCCAGACACAAATGAACCTGACCAAACCACAAGGAGGAGAACAGCTGCTAGGAGAACTTCACCGGAAACCACAGAGGATCAATTTGGGGAGGTATTTGGAGCAATTGTTGACCAGAATCCCTTCACTCGACAAATATTTGATGAGTGCGATGTCTTTAAGGGCTCCAAGCCAGCATGATTCAAAAGCTTTTTGCCATAAGGACCAAAGACAGGCCAATAGGCTACTTGAATAGGCCCTGTATCATCCGCCCGAACGACAAAGTCTTTCCCAAACTGTGCTTCCTCAGCCAGGAATCCACCAGTGATCGAATCTCTGGTTAATTTGAAAGAATCATTGTTGTAGTCGTTGACTAATTTAGTCAATCTAATGTTTAGAGTTTTTGGCATGGCTTCATTCCATCCATCCAGTTTTGAAGGATCACAATCTCCCCAGTGAGGTCTGTTTTCCTGGAGAGCATCTTCCATGGACAAAACAATTAACTTTGAATCCGGCAATTGGCCAAAGGTCGCTGTACTCTTCACGAGTGCATCCATGTTGCGACATTTAGTCGAGAACCTTCTCCATGTTTCATCATTTGCCTGATCCTCTGTGGATTGTATGGCAGTTGTGGTTGTAGTGATATCAGTAGCTGGCGTGGCTGTAGTAGCAGTAGCAGTACTAGCTGTGGTAGTAGTAGCCATGGTGATTTTGGTTTTGGCATTCTTGGAAGTAGCACCATCCTTTCCTCTGTTTCGTACACGGCCTCTCAGAGTTCCATATTTGCTACTGAGCCCATGTATTTCACAGAATTCTTTGAACTTTCTTCTGGGAAATTCTTGCTGAAAAGACGACCACTCGGTATAGATCGCCTCAAATGCCTCATGAGTAATATGCTTTCCAGATCTCTTGGCCTTGGTTGAAACAATTGAATTGACAGCAGCTTGGATATTCATGACAATGGTTTCAAGGCTGGGGACTTGGGTGGACTGATGCGATCTGAGGAAAAGCTCAATGATTTCATTCTGAGTTCCTGAGCAAGGTGTGGCAGTATGCTCTTCCAGCCCATCAAAAATGATGAGCTTTTTCAGGAAAGCTCATCCAAAATGATGAGCTGACTCCCAGCATAGACAGTACTGATTCCTACCAAGCTGGGATGGACTGTCATTGGTTTGTATTGGACTCGGTGGAGTAGTAGTACCCTCTGTGATGGAAGAAGAGCTTTTGGCGGTAGATCTGCTGCTGTGGCGAATTTGGATCTTTTGAAGGGCTTCTGAGTCCATTTGGCCACTTTGGGGCCACTGTGGGACTTTTTTCTATATTGGTGGTTATGCCCGGTTAGGCCCAGGTGAGGTCAGGGGTTCAATTTTGGCTGTTTTTGCTTTTTTTAAAAACTTTTTTTGGACTTTGCTCTGAATACCAGATCAGATATAACAAGTTAAAAAGCCCTTAATGCTTAGTACATTGGTATCTTTTGGTGCCTGTTTTTGTTGTTTTGGGCTTCGGCAGCAGCAACCACCATGATACCAGCTCCCAATCCAGAGCCATGTTGTCGACCCACTATGAACTAAGTATTGGGAATGAAATACATAAAAAGGGACTAGTTTTAGACTACTAAAGGTGTCCTTGATGGGTGGCCAAACTGATACCGAAAGGGGTACTTTCAGGGGTCAATTCTGAAGAAGTCGCCCTCGCGGACAGCTGAAAAAGTCGGCGTCTATTGCTGCGCCGACTTTGTCAGTTTCAGCTGTCCACTAGGGCCTACTATAAGGATACACTTGCACCTGGGTCCTTCCCTCACAGGAACCCTCATTGTCCAGTAGCTTCAATACCACCAATTTCACAACCTGGCTGTCATCATGGTAGACCAACCGGTTCATTCCATCCAGCACAAACTTCAGCATATTGTCAATGTCAGGAATGATGGGTCTCACAAAAGGAACTGAATTCTTGAGAATGCCCATCAATCTCCTACTGCCTTTGAAGTCAGTATTGGGTCTCCTCATCCAGAAGTGCACCTCCACAGTTACCGGCACACCAGTAGGGAACACCACTCCACTGGCTGTAGCTGGAACCAGATCTTTCACTGCTTGCCTGAATGATTGCTTCTCTTTACTTCCTGGATGGTACAGACCATACTTGCCCAATCTCATCCTCTTCTCAGGCAATGGCTTGCCTGGGACTTCAAAGCTGATCCTCACGGGCTCTTCTGTCAAGTCAACCACTTCCGGCATGGCTGCTTTGTTGTGATGGTTGCACAAACATGTTCAGTCTGTTTTGGGATAACACCGAACAGCCTTTGGGAGATCTTCTGTAGCTACAGAGGAGCCATTCGGTGGGGTTGGGATGACTTTTATTGTGCATTCAAAATGTTTGCCGAAAGAATGGGATAACTTCCCACAGCCACAACACTGCATGGCACTAGCAAAGGAAAGTTTGCCAGAAGGCTCTTCGGCAGCACTGAACTGCCTGGGAAGGAACAGTGTGGAACATCTCTGCTGACAGGTGTTGTTCTTTTTGGTGATGTTGGGGGATGCCGGGACTATGTATTTAAGGGGGAGTGGAGCATGCATAGGCAGGCTATGCTGGCAGCATAAGTACAAGCTGCCGGTGCTCTATCAAGCTCCCTGGCTTGGTCCCAGACTTGGAGCCAAAGCACACCGGTTATATAATATCTACATGATGAATACCTTAAAAACCAGAATGTCACCCCAACTGTTACTAGAGCCACCTTCTTGCTTGTCTGGTGGCCTTTTTCAAATTGAGCTGCTAGCGAGTAGGTTGACGTGGACTGCTTTGACTTGGTCTGAGAAATGTCCCTGACGCTCCTCAAATCCCCAGCATTCGCAGCCAACCAAGAAACCCTTTGGACTACATGTACCCATGTACCCTACGGTTGGGTTTCCTTGCCGGTCTTGTGTGTGGCTCTTTGAGTTCTGAGTTTGCAGGCCTGGAAACTCCATAAACAATGGTCAAAGTCATCGACTGGGCAAGTTTTGATACTACCGGTATCGTACTGTCACCTACCGGTATTCACATGCACTCCATTGGCATGCTGCCACTCTTTAGAAAGGTACTAGTACCTGGTACCAGGTATTAGTACTCAGAAGCAAACGGAGGCCTTGACCTTGGGAGCTTCCAGCGCTGAGGTGGCTGTCCTTCAGCCCTTCGGCAGAGAGTGTTTACATGTACCGGTATCTGACGGCGTATTAGGACGAGTTTGCCCGGTAGCGGTACTGGAGTGGCTTCCAATTACCAGTAACGGTATAAGTCAGTCGATGCATTTATTTTATACTCCAGAGTAACAATTAGTACTATCGATTGAGACATTCACCAGAACGTCTTCAGATCATTCCTGTTGGAATTTCCGTCTAGAAAAGAAGCGGTACTGACAACTGACCTGATTGACTTTTTGATAGTACAGTGTACCTGGTAGTGGATCCGGAATCGAATCGGAATACATTGAAGATTCGCACCTTGAGATCTGCGGGTACAAGTATTAATACCTGCCACCTGCCAGTGGCAGACCACACTGCCACTAGTAGACTGGTAGCTAGCCAGGCGCTATGATATGCATACCGATTACCGATACCGGTCCACCAACCACAGGCCTTGAGAAGCCAAGGAATTATGTTGCGTTTGGCGGAGTCCAAAACCAGCAAGTGGTCATTGGACAATTCTCACTGGGCATTGTCGTGACAAGTCGATCTTGTTCTTGCACTTCAAGGACACTCCGGAAAACTAATAATTATTAAATAAGTAAAAGTTCATTCTAGAAACAAAACCCTAATAATTCTCTGGTGTTCTGGTGTTCTGGTTCTGTCGCCTAATCGAGTAGCTACTAAGTAGACTAGTAGAAAGAATGTGTGCTCGTCATCACTTTTCCGGCTTGGAACGTGCCTTGAGATTTATCATTCTTCATGGATGCTATTGAACCTGCTGAAGGCATTAAGAGTCAATAGAAAGCATATTAAAACACACAATTACTGATGCGACTCGGAGTATTCTGATTCAATGTATGTGTTAAAGACTCTCCGATATACTAACCAGTCAAACCAAATAAATAAGCAGCGTTCGTTCGCTCCTTGGCCATTTTGAAAGAAGTCTTAGAGCAAGTTCACGGCCGCTAGCTGCCGCCACAGCATGCAGAATTCTTCCGAAGGCTATTATGACTATGCACAAATTCGGGGGATGCTCGATTTAGGTGGCACAAGTCAGTTTCTGATGAACAGGATGGAAAGGACAAAGAAAGGAGCCAGAAGCTGGTGACACTTTTCTGGATGTATTCTTGCGGACGAGTATGGTACCAGACCTACGCAGAGTCTACGAGAAGCAAAAACCGAACGAGTACCCGTATGGCTGAAATTATCTCCAATCTTGTTCATCTACTAGTATCTCTGCCAGAAGCTCACAATTCTTCGCGAGCCTCAAGCCAACCGACTGCAAAGCTTTCGAGAACCCCAAACTATCATCTCAACCAAACTTTCAACTTTCCACCATGAGCAGCCTCTCTCAGCACAAACCAGCTCTTGCCGACAACTTCAAGCCCGGACACTATGATGTCGTGGTTGGCAAAGGCAAGAAGTTCTACACGCACAAAGGTAATGTCATGTTGCGGGACCTTGTTGCATCCATGTTGGGAGAGTATTCCAAGGCAACCTCCAAGGCTGGCAAGTCCGATATCATCAGCAGCGTGGTTAAACGTATCAATGCAATTGGAAACTTTGTCAGGCGAGAGCCGGCGGCAGGCAAGTGGATCTACGCGGAAGACCGATTGTGCCGCGAAAAGTGCTCCCAGACTTTCAGGGACGCCTTGTGTGACATCTACCGATCGTCCAGCGTTGCCAAGAAGAACCGACGTCGCCGCGAGCAAGAAGAGATGTCTCAAGAATCCAGCTCTCCTCTTCCCATGAAGAAGAAGATGAGATTGATGGAACCTTCCCCCGTCGTCCCTCCTATTCCTTCCGACTTCTTCAACTTCGAGACAGATTTGATCTTCTCTGCTGCACCCACGGGTACCGGTACATCACTTCCTCCTCCGAAAGAAGATAACCTTGTAACGGTCTTGTCGGACTTGCTGAATCTTCCCTCCGTCGACGAAGATAGCAGCAATCCCTTTGAGCCTACGCCCTTTATGCCAAGTGCAAAGGACATCGAGAACTCGTTGGCTCTCGTTGCGGACGATATCTTCAACGATAACTTCTTCGAGACAACCGTGGCTTTCTCTTCGAATCCCGAGAATGGCGAAATGGACAACTTCACTACCTTCGGGACGACCACTAATGACTTCCAATCTGCGCAATGTCGCGTCGTCTCCCCGAACTTTGCTGCTGCGTATGCGGCCTAAGCATCCAGGAACCACTCTCTTGAGTGAATGAATATACCCAGATAGTATATAATAGACATATGTATAGACCACTTAGTTTTCTGATGATCTGCATACAGTACCGGTAGCCTGCAATCAACATTGCTCATTCGAAGCACCGTATCTAGCCAACTTACTTGTTGTAGATAGGGCGAGATGCAAAGAATGGAGAGCCGGGAAAGGCACAGCTTCTGTGAAAAGTTGAGAGTGTAGGTTCGGTTCGATCGAATGGCGGTACAGTACCGGTTGGCCAGGTGGCGGATACATTCATGTATCGTGCCAACCGCAGCGAGAACTGCTGCTCTGCCGAATTAATGAGCCAAACATTATCTCCTGGGTAGTGTCACGCTCCTCCTCGACGCTGGACTTGATCAACAAACTGCAGCTTGCTAGCCCTACATGCACAATCATGGAGAGCCTGATCATAATGGTAACAAGCCGTTTGTATTCGCCCAAAGATACGGGTTGCTTCTGCCTGGAGCCTTGGGCAAGACTCTGAGTCTAGCCAAGCGATCCTAACATATGCGAGCAAAGTGAAGTACATTGGATTCACAGCGTTCTTCATCAGCTCCCTCTGTCAATCTGGGCCAACAATAAAGTCATCTCCAGCTTGCAGCAATAAATCAGTTGCATTCAAGGTTTTGCATTCTTCTTGTTGCGGAGGGTGAATGTAGTTCCTAGCAGAGTTAGGCAAGAGAAGTGAGCCTCGAGCACAACGAAAGATTTCATCGCCGCCGCGGGTGCCGACGATCGCGTAATACGGAAATCTAACGGTGGACCCACACAACCCTGAGTGTTCAAGTTTTGCACGACGACCGGTACCACCTCAGCTATCTAGTAGACTACAGGTACGAGATGTATCTAGATGGGACCTATCGAAGCTGGGTAGGTGCCGGGGTAGGCACCAGCACAATCGCCCGCGTATCAGTAGACCGTGCAGAAAGCAGGAGTAAGTGATCC
>CAICTM010000658.1:0-54410 GCA_903772945.1 Seminavis robusta
GCTGGATGTATACAGAGAGGCCTGCTGCATGTATCACAGACAGACCTACTTCCATCCAATACCCGGGCGGGAGGGAAAGGAAAAGGAAATTGGTGTCGGGCGGCTGCAACTCTGGTTAGAAAAAGTGAACCTGATTGTAGTCGCCCGATTAGTAGTCCTTCTAGCTATTCAACACCACATAGCACACACCTGTGCAACCGACTTCGGTCCACCACCTCATCCTTGGATGAGTGGCTCTCCCGGATCCTGTCCGTCAGTCTCCCTATGGTCGGCTCCCTGTTAAACTCATACTCTCCGTTCTGTAAATCTCTTCATTCCCCTCCAGGGCCATTGCCTTTGCCTGGATCCTAGTCTGGAGGGGAGGTTTACAACCTCTATAGACCCATATTGACATGATCTTGCTATAGTCTAGTAGCTCCACTTGACCTAAAAGTGGAATCAGGCCATTGTGTTCCTCTTCGCGCAATCAACGGATCAAGCAATCGTAGATTCGATTGAATCGAATCATTCGATTCATCCACTGTTTCGATTCGATTCGATTCGATTCGATCAAGATTCTCCGCGGTGCACCAAGATCATTTATTTTTGCCATTCCACAAACAAACGAAACCATCACCATGACGACCAAGAAGCAAGTCCAGTTGTTCCTCATGCCGACCCCCGGTGCCAAGCCGGAATTCTTGGCCACTGTCGAGTCTGCATCGGCATCATCTGCTTTGGACTCCTCCTTACCGTCGACCATTGTGCTGGAGAATTACACGCGCGATGGCTGGGCGTGGAAACCCAATCCTTCCGTGTGGATGTCCCTGAGTGTTAAGAGCGTCGATGGGAGAAACAAACTGCCTGGGTTTTTAAAGTACTTGAAGGATCGAAAAAAGTCGGCGTATGGTCGATTCGGGGACAACAAGGGAGCCATGTGGGTGATTTCCTACATTCAAAAGACGGGTGAAAGCATGGAATGTCGATTTGCCTGGGATCTCACGACCATTCCAGGAATTCCCATGAAACAACCAGTGGCAGCGCCTCCTCCCAAGCCAGCAGCCCCCGCCGCTCCAGCGAAAGCATCCATTCGAAAAGGAAAGGCAGGATTACTGGGAAAACTCGTCTCGTCCCAAAAACGTACCAACGCCCATGTCATTGTGGCCAACAAGAAACCGCAACAACCTGCCACACAACAGAATAATGCCGACGAAGGCGAGAACAGTGGTCCCAAAAAGACGGCTCAACAAGTAATGGCCGAATTTCGACAAGAAATGGAACAGAAATTCTTGGATTTTGACATTGCCTCGGATTCTGTGCTGCGCGTAGAAATCAAATTGTCCGAGTATCAAAAGGATTTGGCCACCACGGATGATATGCAAAAAGTCACAATGTCCATCTTACGGTACATGGTGGAAGAAGCGGCCGAAGAAGTCAATGAAGAATGGATTGCTCATAAAGAGCCCTCGGAGTTTACCGATGAAATTACCATTGCCGTCTATAAGGAAGGAGAAGCACCACCGGAAGTAGTGGAGGAACTCAATCGAGGAGAATTACCGGATGAAATCAAGGGAAAAGCACAGGCCATGCAAGCCAACCAACAAAAGGCAGAAGAGCAAAAGGCACACAAAGCACAGATGGAAATGCAGAAAAAGGCATTGCAAGCAAAAGCCAACAATAATGTCAAGGAACTGAATCAAAACAAACGAGATCGACGGACCGTCGAAGAACTCCAACGAGGTGATCCCAATCCCAGTAAACGGAGTCGAACCGAGTAGTCTTTGTCGACATGGTTTCAACACTACAATAGCGGTCGATTTCGATTGCTTCTAAAGGCTGAGCATGAGTTGGCGATTCCTGTACTATAGTTTTTCTTCTTTTACTCTAGTAGCTAGTGGTAGACCTGTCAGGTAGCCATAGACTGGCGAGAGTAGACTATATTAATTATTTCTATTCTGGAAGTGACAAAGACACAGCGCAGAGTTCGTTGCATCTCGGCCTTGTTGTGCATGGCTGATTTTGCAGCCCAAGTCTGTCGAGGTGCGTGTGGCAGAGTTGAGTTCGGAGGCAGTGTGTTGATCCGGTGGTCGTCCTCGCGTTGGTCAAGGAGTAAGTCCTTGAACAAAGTTCTACCATACCGGTAGCAAGGCATTGGCCTGGGTTGTGTCTGGTACGGTACGATACAGTAACAGTAGTTCAATGTTTTAGGTACTAGTACCTACCACGAGCTTGGGACTTGGAGTGCAGCCTGATGTGTCGGAGCTACCTGCTAGCTAGCTTGCGAGGGTATCTCAACAGTCTGACATTTTTGCGTTGTTTTCTTCAGGCTAGAGCAAGTAAGTAAGTTGGTCATTGCATCCTGCCATAACTTTTGTGATTCCATTGGCAGGCAGACGATGGGTGTGGTGATCAGAGAGGTGTCGGATTGCCGAGTCCCCCCAGACGAGACTTGATTTGGATCCTTCTGCGAACGCCATGGTGTAAAAGTGACTATTCTGGCTTATCAAGAACAACACGTATGAGTACGTCATTGGCTCACATCACTAATGCATACTTGCCGCTGTGAGGTGAGGCAGAACGAAAGATTTGTTTTTGGTGCTGGTACCAACCGGTACATACATCAGCTTGCTTCTGTGAGAAAGAAAAACTTGACAGCTCGCGAAAGCGATTACGTAAGTCAGACGTTGCCTTGCTGCATTCTGATTTGTGAGATCTTTCTCGACCCTTCAATGTGAGTCTTTGGGGAGAAAGGAACGCAAAAGAGGGGAGATTGGAGGGTTGATATTCCAGGGTATCTTCTCCACTGATCTCATTCGTTGCTCCCATTTTATTACTTGATATCTAGCTAGTAGAGAAAGTAAAAATGAAGTTCACTGCCCTCATCTTGACGGCCTTCATTGCCTCTGCTCAAGGCTTCGGGGTCCCTTCTCCCAAGGTTTCTTCTCCCAAGGTTTTGGTGCCAGCCGCTACTCAGCTGGAATCCACTTCCACTGGATGGGATAGTTTCATTAACGCCAATTCCCGTGAATCCCAAGACATCCCCGATGGTGAAGCTCAGCGTCAGTTCCGTCGTACCGTCTACACACACGATGACTGGAAGAAGCACCGTTCCCAAGACCGATTCCTCTTCTACCTTGGAGCTGTGTTCAAGTCTGGAGTGTACAAGAACTTGGCCCGTGAGGTTGCCCTCACAACAGCCATTGCTGCTGTTGTGTGCATCTACAATGGTCTTGTCGGAGGATTGGTCGGTCTAGATGGAGTGCAACAAGAGCCCATTTTGGCTGCTGACTTTTTGGTCAAGATTGGACTTCCTTTGACACCCTTCACCTTGGCCAGTTCTTCCCTTGGTCTCCTTTTGGGTACGTTTTTGGCATGTTGTTCGTACCAGTAGCTATGCGGCTGTATGGTATGCAGACTGACGTTTTGGATTTGCCATGCCATGCCATATTATTTTCTCTTTTTCTCTTTTTCTCTTTCTTCAGTTTTCCGTACCAACACATCCTACCAACGCTGGGACGAAGCCCGAAAGAACTGGGGAATGAACATTAACCACACCCGTGATCTGGTTCGTATGGTGAACACCTTTTATGATTCCACTGGAGTCTCTCCTGAACAGCGTGCTGATGACCTCAACCATGTTGCTCTGTGCACATGGTCTTTTGTCCGTGCCATGAAACGTCACTTGTCTCCTGAGGAAGAAGACGAACAAGCCTTCCGTGCCGAACTTTACGAGAAGCTTCCCCAGCAACAGGCTGAGATGATCATTGATGCTGCTCACAGACCCAACCGAGCCCTGCAAGATCTTTCTTTTGCTATTGATGACTGCCCCATGCACTTTATGAGAAAGAACGAAGTCCACAGGGCCGTCACCATTTTCGAGGATGATTTGGGAAGTTCCGAACGTCTTTTGACTTCTCCCGTCCCAGTCTTTTACTCCAGGCACTTGAGCCGAATGTTGTTCGTCTGGCTTGCCCTTGTACCTTTCGCCCTTTATGATCCGTTTGGTTCCACATGGAACCATGTCGGTATGATCCCTGCCACTGCTGTCCTGTCCGTGTTTTTGTTCGGAATTGAAGAACTTGGAACCCAACTAGAAGAGCCTTTCACTATCCTTCCCATGCAAGCCTTCTGCGACAAGATTTACAACTGGTGTATGGAAATCATGAGCTGGTCTCCTGGTGACAACGGTCGACCAATGACACCCATCCGACCTGAGCACCAGTACTTTGCCTCTGTCCCTGTCCCACAAGAATCCTTGTACACAGAAGTGTACCAGTCCTACGAGGAGCCCGCTCCTGGACCCGTCTACGAGGAGCCTGCCAATGGTGGAGCCAATGGTGGAGCCGCCGCTGGAGACATCTCTATGGCCGACTTTTTGAAAAGCCAGAATCCTTCCATTTAAGCTACAGTATGTATTTGTTGATGGCGGTCCAGATTTGACGGCATGATACAGTATAAAGAAAGAAAGAAAGAAACAGTACACTAATAATACACCGCAAACAAGCGAGCAACAGCACATTTGGATACTCAATCTCATGTTTCAATTCACGGTCGCGAAAAAAGCAAAAATCAGGCTTGTCAACAAACTAGCTGGACTCCACGTGTCCGTTCTCCTCATCACTTGAGAGGATTTCGTGGTGTGTTAGGCTCAGTGGCCGTCCTTATATTTCCAGCCGTCCATGCCGTGATAGTGGGCCTTGTCAGCGCAGGTCCAGCAGCACCTACTGTGCCATGTACATGGCCATGTGTGTCCATCGATGGCTCTATCTAGATAGGAGGAGACCTGCTGGGAGTGCCCCGAAGTCGTTCTGGGATGGACAAGTAAGTTGCATACACCACAAAGCACAGGGCGTTCAGGCCCATGATGCAAGTTTACTTTGCGATCAAAAGGTATCTTCAACGTTACTTTATAGCGCTAGCATATCCATTCATGGGAGCCTCAAATCAACCAAAAGGACTCAACTCCATAGGCCAAACGACTTCGTTGACTGGGCGAGAAGAAGCAATCACCACGGTCGCCATACAGAAAGAACAATACCTTCCATTCTCCGCTGAAGCAACTTCTTCTCAGTCCACTTGGCAGACGACAGGATTGGCCTGTAGATAGTAGAACAAAAAGTCTGGTTCCTCTCGAAAGTGATGCAGGCAATCCACAAAGAGTGCTC
Source organism: Seminavis robusta (assembly GCA_903772945.1). NCBI lineage: Eukaryota > Bacillariophyta > Bacillariophyceae > Naviculales > Naviculaceae > Seminavis > Seminavis robusta. The sequence goes on from CAICTM010000658.1 coordinate 5,145, forward strand.
GATGATTGACGTGCCGCAAGAAAACTCTCCGTGCTTGTTCATTGAGCTTGAGGAACAATCGAATCTTGTCTTGTATTTGTCCAGTGCTGCTACATGTATTCGTTTCACTGCGTGCCGTCGCAACCATAATATCATCATCATCATCATTGTCTTGTTGTTGTTGTGGTGGTTCCATTTCCAATCCCATGAGACCAAAATTATCAAATTCCAACGTGTCACACAATGCTTGGTAGCCCGCTCGTTCAATACCGGCATTCCCCTTGAGATCGAGTATGCGCAAGGTCGTATTGACTCGCAACGCGTTTGCCAGTGCGACACACCCGCGTGTGGATATGCGATTGTCATCCAGCCGTAGTATTTGAAGTCGGGTATTATAGTGCAACATGTGTGCCAATTGGCCACATCCCTCATCATTGACTTGACAACGAAAGAGTGCGAGCCGTTCTAAAAAATGATGACAAGTCGTCATCGTGCGTGCCAATTGTTGTACTTGTGGACGAGACAGGGGTATCATGAGACAAAGTGTTTGGAGACTGGTGCTGCTGGCCAATTGTGGAAGTGCCGTGTTGGGATCTGGCATTCTCCAATCATGAATGATGCGGTGAGCATCCAAGACAAAGACTTCTTCCAGTGATGGCAAGTGCGCCAATACGTGGAGCAAGTCGTGGAGTTGTGGTTCAAATACTGATACTGATTCTTCTTGACTACTGGCTGATATTGATGATTGGGGCTGTTGATGATCTGGATTCAAACAAAGATTGCGAAACTTGACTTCCTTCAAGGAGTATCGTGTGGAGAGAACGTGGAGCAATTCATGCCATTCTGGTTCGGTCCCCTGTAGACATACCCACGCCACTTCGAGATACTGCAAGGGTTGTTGTCGGTGTAGTAGTACCGTGGAAAGAGCCGTCATGGTCAACGGCAATGGCTCACCCGGTTGTTGGACAAAGGATAACGAGAGTCGCTCAAGAAATGGAAGACGACTGATCCAGATCATGACTTGCATCAACTGGTCTTCACTGAGGGATTCTATGAAATCACGTCGATCAACAATGATTTCTTGAATCGATGGTGACAAGAGAATGGGCAGATTCTCAAAGACGTCCATCCATGATTCGTCAGGTTTATAATAATCCGAGATGACGAGACGCCGTGGTGCTGCTGCTGCGTTCACTTCCACCATGATGCCTTCTTCTTGTGGACTTGTGGTAGTGGTATGAGTAGTCTCATCTGTAACAACATCATCGCCAGCGGGAGACATCATGATCCCAACGACGACGGCCTTTCGGAACAGCAATGAGCCATGACCAAATTCTTCCGTCATCGTGTTGGAGGGAGTGATTGAAGCCCGCAAAGCAGCAGTGTCATTGATGTAAAGCCCGCAAGGCTGTTGAGAAGAGCAACAACGAACCAACCCGAAGGAACGCAGACACTTTTCAACGCAACAGCTGCCTTCTTGCTTCCGTTCAAAAACCCGCGCCATCAACTCAACAAAAATCACAAATCAACCTCTCTTCTGTCCATCATTGTTTGTTTGTTTGTTTCTCTGTTTGCCATGGCGTCGTCCTACAAGATTCAGCTCGAATTCCTCTCGTTGAACAACAGCAGTGACAGCAATGACAATGATGACGAACAAAAGAGAACGCTCTATTCCTCCAGCAAACTCGGCGGAAGTGGAAGCGCGGCGCCACGACGCATTCGAACAGACGTGCCCGAAGACATGACCATGGCCCAATTGGTGATTCAAATCAAGGGTCAATATGGTGACGACACCATGAACAATGCTGTGGTCGCCCTGGAAGTCAAGAATTTCAATGCTCCCAATACGCGTCTGGCATACGAGTCACACCAGTTGGTTCGAGACGTCATTCGCAAGGGTGACACGGTGGTGTGTCAAGTCTCCTCGTCTGCGCCACATCAAGAAGTAGAAGTGGAGCCACCGCAAGCAGCCACGCCGTCTCGACGACAACGCAACAACAAACGAAAATTGGCGACTATCGATATTCACAAGGGCATGGATGCCATGGACATTGATGATGATGACGATGATGACGAGGAATCGGATATTGAAGAATTGACCAAGGAACAATTCGACAAGTGGGGAAACGAAAACAATGCTCCCAACAATAGCAACAACAATAATCCAAAACAACAGCAACGAAAGCGCCAAAGAAAGACTACACGCACCGTACCAGCCAATCAGGAAATCTTGGAGCTCTCGGATTGATTTGATTCATTCATTTGATTGACTGATTGGTGGAGCAAAGGGTTCTGTATTGGGAAAACAAACAACGCAAGAGAAATGGAACGGCAACAAACGACGGTAAGGCTCCCACAGCTCGTTCTCCCTTTTTTCAGTCAATGGCAACGTCTTTTCTAACACTCTCTTCTTGTACCAATGCATCTTTTATAGTGGTCTAACAAGGGCTTGTCAAACGTTCTACGGCACATGGTGGAGCAGTCCTATTTGGGTGGAAAGCACTCCGACGGACACGCAAATTACTTGGGACGATAAGATGTCGCATGCCACTATGATAAAACAAAGTAAACCGTTTACTAGTTAGAAGACCAGCACTGCCCATCAGTCAGTCACACTATGCTAGAAGTGACAAGTTGATGCATTCCGTCGTAGGGTTGCGGATTGCTCCGTTGTCTGTTGGAGTTTGACATACGCAGGACCTGCTGAGTAAAGTGCTGTACATGCATGCCATGTACGAAGACAGCATTGGCCTCCAAAATCCCAGCCAAGGCATTTGGTACAGTATTTCCGTTGCTGGCCTGATCGGTTCCACTCCATGATGTCACACACGCATGGGGTTCGTTCATAGCGAAGGGTGCCCGGAGTCAAGTCGAGTCATCCGCAGCTGTTTCTATTCACTCTTTCCTTTGTCTTTCTCCATCTTCTTTCCTTTGTTTTTCTCAGTTCAATTTGGACCGGTTGCCATGTTTTTTGTGCTTTCCCTGATTGGGTTGTGCCTCAGAGCCTGTTGGGGTCCACACTACGGTGCTGTAGCTAGATTTCGCTACCAGCCTCTACAGTGCCGGTCGGTAACTGAAAAGAACAAAGTGCCTTGCAAAACAGCTACACATGGGGATTTGAGAGAAGTTTTTTTGGAAGAAACAAAAGTTTCCAAACTGGTGAGAACGAGAAAATTTTAGTTTACAGAATCCGTATTGTATCATCAGCCTGCAGCTTCTGCATCTTTTGGATCGGTCCAAGATCTCATATTGGGTAGATTGTCATTACTATTATTTCTGCCCGGCCCAAAATAATATGACATCTATTCAAACCAAGAACTCCTCCTATTTGTACTCTTGCAGGAAAAATGTCATTCCAACAATACAAATAAGATTCTGCAAGTACGGTGGTATCAATAGGGCCGTTTGAAGGAGGACCACTCCGACCAAGAAAAGGACCAAAAAGGTAGTGGTCCCATAGTGTGGCCACAGTGCCACATGAAAGGCAATCGATGTGGATATCAACAAGAATAGGACCGCGTGGGTGGTTTGTTTGAAATTTTCGTAATTGACTTTTTGTTGTTGCAACTTTCCCGAGTACAATTCGACATATGCCTTGATCATCATAATGGCAATGGTCCCGCCCAAACCAATTTTGAACCATTCATGGCTGACATCCGGGGCATGGAAAATGGCCTTGTGGGCATCGAGCTTTTCCAATACGTAGAGGGAGATACCAATATAGAGGGAGCGTTTGAGAATGTTGATGGGATGGTAGATGGGAAGGACTTCAGGTTCCATGCTGCTGGAATAGGGATTCCGAACTGCTTGTTGTTGTTGCTGTTGATGCGACTCGACATCGACTGTGCTCTTTTTCTTGGGTTTTGTCATTGTTGGTGGAAAATATTAGTGCGAGAGTAGCAATTGGAAGCAATGGGTATCCGACTAGAAAATCAAATAGACTGCTTCTTTCTTCCAAAAGTAACTGAGATAATGGCAGAGCCTAGACCTACTCGATAGAGACGGCTTGAGTAGTTTGTTTCTTGCAACAGGAAGCTGATATCGACACGGCATGAAACCAGCACCAACAATGCCAAGCAGGAAAAGAAGACCAGCTGAAGGTCGATCGAGAACTCCAGGATTCAAAACGAAGCCAGTTGAGCCACCAACCAAAGTTCAACCGATCCAGAACGAATCTTTGCGTCCAAGAGATTCGATTCATGACTCACTGCCTGACGCCAACACCAAAGATCCAACATACGTACCACCACATCAAGACAATGACAGCCACACTGCAACACCTTTGTCAGCCTTCCGCCCCTTGCAACACTTCCTGGTAGCAGCACCGAGACCACAATTTCCTTTCTATTATTGCATCATCAGACACCATCACCATGAAGATTAGTTTATCCCTTTTGCTTGTCAGCTTGGCATCCACTGGTGCCTTTGTGGTCCAGCCGCAACCTCGATCATCCACCAGTAGTAATGTGGTGCTCCAAGCCAGTCGCAAGGCACAGAAGATTGCTTCTCGTACCAAATGGGTCGAAGCTAGAGGGGGCATGACCGAGGCTCCCTCGGATAGTGCTGCTGCTGGATTGATGACCAAGTAAGTAAAGAAAGAATGGCTGCTTGCAAGCAACTCATTTTTTGTATGGACCTGTCAGGACATTCTCACAATTTTGTTTTCTTCTTGTTGTGCATCTTTAAGTGAGCATGGATTGGAATACGTCAAGCTCGTCCACCCTGATACTGGAGCTACCTCGGAGGTGTACTTGTACGGTGGTGTCGTCACTTCCTACGTGGATGGAGACGGAACTGAGGTAAATTCCTGGAAGGAATATTCTAGCTGATACACCGAACCTAGCATTCTCATCTACCTGTGTTCATTCTCTTTATCCGCCAAACTCATTGCTCCGTAGTTCATTGCAGTCCGACCTGATGCCAAGACCGATGGATCCAAGCCCATCAGTGGAGGTCTTTCTCACTGCTGGCCTCAGGTATGTTTTGGCCTCTGACTACTCTTGCTGTAGTATATTGGCCATGGTTGTCCAAGCTGATTTTGGACCTCATAAAATCCTTCACTCTGATTATTTCATTACTAATACTACCATGATGACAACAGTTCGGACCCGGTGAAATCCAACAACACGGTTTTGCCCGCAATGTTGACTGGACTGTCAAGTCCATGACGGACACTTCGGTGGAAATGGAATTGGCTCCTTCCGACTACTCCAAGGAAATGTGGGACAAGCAATTCTTGTGCACATTCAGTGTAGACTTGGAAGCCGACCAGCTTTCGACCAAAATGTTGGTGGAAAACAAGGGAGAGGAAGCCTTTGACTTTCAGGCGGCCCTTCACTCCTACTTTACCGTTTCGGGACTCGACAACTTGGAAATTGCTGGATCCTTTGAAGGCAAGGAATTCTTGAACAAGATGGTGGGAGACGAAGGTGAAATGCAAACCGAAGATCGTAGTGCCATTACCATCTCGGAGGAATACGACCGTGTCTACAAGGGCGTCAACGACCCTGTCTTGAATGACAAGGGAACTGGCAAGTCGGTGAGTATGGTTTATTATGTTGAGAACAAAAGTTTACAGTTTGTTGCTGACAAACTGTTTCCTGTGTTCATGTCTCGATTCATTGCAGCTCTCGGTTCTGAACACTGCTGGATGGGAAGACACAGTTCTCTGGAACCCCTACGGTGACGAAGGAATGGGATACAACAACTTTGTCTGCGTGGAGAGTGTCAAGGTGCGTCAAAATTAATCGTGACAAGCAGGGTTGGACTCGAGGGATGAAATCACAAGGCAGACTTTGTTCTAACCAACTGTGTGTTGCTTTTGCTTCTTCCCCTCCTTCTACTAAAGTTTGACCCTGTGACTGTGGAAGGTGGAGCAAGCTGGACTGGTGACATGGCCCTCAAGCCAGGCTCCCTTTAAGCATCAGAGAGAAAGTTAATGCATAAAATGGGCGAAGCCGCCTCCAAAGCTCTACATCATAATATACCTTCACACTCTGTTGTTTGGTTTGCGAGTAAAGGTATCTGCTAATCAGCATAGGTGTAGCCTATGACATGGAGAATAAGCAAATTCATATTGGATACCCTCTAGCTAGACATGGTGGGAAGGATGGATGGATGGATATACATCAAAACATAAAAGGAACACTGTAGGCCAGCCGGTAGGCTTTGCTTGCACTGGAGACAGGTAGACAACAGGTTGTTTAGCGTTAGCCTATTAGTAACAGCAGCAGCAGTTTATAGCATAGCCTTGTTCTCGCTCGAGTCAGCTGGCTAGCGGAGCATCATCGTGCAGATAACTGGTGGTAATGATGAATGGTTGACCGAGAACGCACCAAAAAATCAGTACCAGTAGGGAAAAGGCCAGTAGCGTGGCCATAGCAAAATAATGATACATCCAAGATTGGCACTGAGCTCGCAGCGGTGGATTGGTGTGGTTTTGCATCCTTCCTTCCATCTATTCTGCGCCAGCTAGCTATGCATCCGGAGGAGGACAATACTGTGGTATTGCTTCATCCGTATCTGGATCCCACAAGGACGCATCCCGTTTGGCAAAGGGTGGTCGTTTCTTTTGAAAATACAGCCGCGGCCGTGAACAAGTCTTTGGACAATCCGCCGTGTGCGTGGCTCCACAATACTCGCATCCTCTCGGTACGGCATATGCTCCTGGAATGGGAGGTTCTTCCATCTCGTTGATATAGCCATATGCCGAGGAGGGTGGCAAATGATAACTCAATTCCAAATCAGAGGAGGAAGCACTATTCCGGGGATCTTCGCCGGCGCCAAATCCCAAAAAGGATAACGGTTGTTGGCAGTTCTGTAATGTACAAGGGTATCCGAAACGCATAGCAAAAAAAAGGATAGAAAAAGTGAGACATGACCATGAGGTTCCTAATACAGTAGTACATCATGATAACTAGAGCATTCCTGCTGCAACGTAGACAGCCAAGCATTATAATCTAACTCACCAAAAAGAGGTCCATGTGTTGTACTTCACAGAGCGTGACGGTTTGACAGGGTCCATCGACTGTATTTTCGTAGAGTTTTTCAAGAAGATGTGTTCGACGGCGTCGTTCCGGTTGCGGTGATGGCGGATCGGCAATGACACTGTGATCCAGGTTATTATTGGGCGGCAATACCAGGTCACTGCCTTGATCCAACGTCAAGTGAATGGCGGCAGATTCGGTCGCAATGGACAGCATGGATTCGGGAGGACCTTCCATTTCCATCATCTTGGAGGATTGCTGCTGTTGTTGCTGTTGTTGTGTGGGCGCTTGACTATGGTTGCTACTGGTAGTACTGTTGTTGCTGCTGTGATGCGATAACGAGACTATGCGATCCCTGCTGGAAGTGGAGGGAGCGGTAGTGCCAACGGTGTTGGGTGGATAAGCCATAAAGGCAAGCATGCTAATAACTAAGAGAAATCAACCAACAGAGAGCGACAAGAGCGTTGGTTTCAGCAAGGGTTCGTACTATGGTTCTTTCGTTGGACGATGGACAAGTTGAGGAAGGTTTGCTGCTGCTGCTGTTTGCTTTGGTACAAAGGCAAGAGCACTGTCACGGTTGATGGGGCTCGGTTGAGAGCACGGAACATAGCGACGGTCGACGCGCGCTGTTCACGCTGTTAGGGAAATGTTGTTTCTTCGTGGAATGATAATCGTATTTATTCAACGGGCCACCTCGGATGCAAAGGCGAGTCCCACGCTGTGTCTCCGAGGCGTGCCGCCCATAAAAACCAACGGGAGGTGCGCCATCTTGATTTTGGGATACAGTAGAGTTAGTGTTCCCTCCACAAATTTTCCCCACTCCCCAAAAGCCAATAAAGTTAGTTTCTAGTTTATGCCTTCGTCTTGGAGCTTCCTGGCTGGTACCTACAATAGACGTGTGGATGATGTCTCTAGCTACATGTAGCGTCTAGCTACCGGTATGGGCGGCATAATGAAAGGTACGTATCTTATCTATCTAGCTTTGTGAAGGATGGTAGACTCCCAAACAGAGCAGCAGAGCACAGAGCACAGAGGCAATGGACATGAGAGCCCAATACTGTTCCTGCCAATTCTTGGTGTTGTTGCAGCTAATGTTTGAGGTGCTGGGGTTGTAGGCGCAGACAGGCAGGTAGTAAACAGGAGGTGCTCAATCTCATTCTGAAACAGAGCTCTCATCGCTTCATGACGAGTGGCTGAAGGTTGTCATACTGCCGGTGGACCAAACTCTGCCAATGCGAACGTCTACAGCCCTGCCGATTTATTGATGGAGTTGAAAGCTGCGAGTGGGATCTTTGATCTTTGGTCCAAACAATGGCGGTCCTTCCAGCGCTGCTCTTGTTGTGTTTGTCCCTGATTGCAACCGGTACCAACGCATTCTGTAACCAACGCCTCCCTAGTTGTACTAGTACTGGCTTTCCATTTGGTCAAGAGGGAAAACATCGTAGTCATCGAGCTCCATTTCTTGCCAACAACAAAATGAATGGCCAAGACGACGAGAGGCCCACCAAACTCCCACGCACTTCTTCTAGTGACGCCAAGGAACTGACCTTTGTCGAATTCTATTGTGGAGTTGGAGGTTGGTCCATGGCGCTGGAAGAGGCAATTCAGAGATTGGATCCTGACACGCAAAATAAACTTTCTCTGCGATGTTTGGCCGCCTTGGATCATTCGGATCTGTGTACCAAAGTGTACCAGTATAACCATTGCCACCAAAACACTAATAGCAACAATGCCAAGCCTACTACCACCAGCATTGAAAAGCTGACGTTGAAACAAGTGCACAAATGGAATGCCGCCATCTGGGCCATGAGTCCTCCCTGTCAACCACATACCCGACAACACGACAACCAAAAAGCCGATTTGGAAGATCCTCGCTCCAAGAGTTTTCTGCATCTCTGTCACTTGATGGAAACCATGAATGCCGACAAATTGCCTCAACTGATACTGGTGGAGAATGTGGTGGGATTTGAAACCAGCCAGAGTTGTTTGCGAATGAGAAGAGTTCTCTCCCAGCGAGACTATTCCGTGGGACACTTTCACTTGTCGCCAACACAATGTGGCATCCCCAATGATCGACCCCGGTATTATTGTGTGGCAGTGCGAATGCCAACCACCACAGCAACAAGCGACAAGCAATCGTTGTTACAACAGTACCTCCAATTGGAAAAGCTATCATTCGACAGTGAGCAACAGCAACCAAAAGAGAGTTCCGTCTTGCCCAATGCAAGTAAGGACGACGCCACAACGAGTTGCACAATCCATTCTCATTTAGAAGAGCTAGGAATCCAGAAAACTGAAGCCAACACAGAACCGACAGTCCTCCCAACCATTGCAACCATCTTGGACGAACAAGAACACCAAAACTTGGACTTGAGAATACCCCAAAAGATTCTCCACTCCAAATCGGCATGGTGCTTTGACATTGTCACACCACGGGCGCAACGAAGTGCTTGCTTTACTCATGGCTATGGCAAATTTGTACGGGGCACGGGGAGTGTCTTGTATTTTGGATCAAACAATAACGATAACGACAACAAAAACAACAATCCATTCCAGTTGGTAGCACCGGATCAACGCGAGTTTGACGCAGATTGGGCCAAAGGATTGGATCTGGATAACACACTGCGCTACTTTTCGGGAACTGAAATGGCACGGCTGCTTGGCTTTCGCAACGATTTTGCCTTTCCCAAGGACACCTCTGTCAAACAACAATGGAAACTCATGGGAAACTCCTTGAACGTGCGAGTGGCAGCACGACTCTGCGAGTTGGGACTTCGATTGGCACTACATATCACGGAACTAAAGTGAGTGGGCAGTGGGGGTGATCTGCAGATATTACGGCCAAGTGAGCATATGGAGGCGTGGCGCCAATACGTTGGACGTACTATAGGTACCGAACTGACGGCTGGCATTTTGCTTCGGGTAGATGCTGTTTTGCAGCTAAATGCGGCATACTCTCGACTACCTTTAGTTAACTGCTTCTAGCAAAGTAGCTATGCCACTCAGGCTTCCGTGCTACAGCAGCAAGGCAGGTCTGGCTGTCATGTTTTCTTGATCAACCCGTCATTGCTAAAGTGTTTACCTACTTGTGCTTTAGGAAACTGAAGGAATACTTGACTGTGTCGTAAAATCATCTTTCTCTCTTTCAATCCAAACCAAACTCTGTTTCTCTTCGATTCAACGCCTCTTTGCCGTTCAAATCGGTGCTCACTTGTTCCTCATGTGTACGTGACGAAAACCTCCAGATCATCACAATGACAGGACCTAGTACAGTAGGCGAAACGCCAACCCACATGCATACAGGTGGCATCCCCAAAGTTCGACTCCATGGCGCCTTCCAAAGAACCGTCGCTTCATCCTCATTGCGTTCCAGGTCATCGCGATGAGGTTGAACTCCAACTGGATACATCAGAATAGCCCAGTCACCGCTGCATTTCTTCCACTTCGTGAGGGCGAATAAACCAACTTCACGGCCTTGCCACTGTTTTTCAACGTCGTCGCTGCAAACGAAGTAATCGCAGTGGTGGTGCTTCGAGGCGACATGATACGCTCCAGAGATGTCTTCGCCGATCGAGTTTCGGTACCAGTGATGAGGACTTGGACTCTGTCGACGCTATGTCCAGATGGGAGAATGAAGTTGTAGGCATGATCTTTACAGAAGTGCTTTGGAAACCTCGGGGATTCCATACTTTGCATCATTTTCCTTACGTACATTTCCTCCAAGACATGGTCCCACGATGGGTCAATTATTGTCTGAGAGTTGGCAACAGCTGAAAACCGCCCACTTGAAACCCCGTTTTTCTCTGCGCAAGAACCAAGTCACTTTCACTTCTCATGAGCTCATAAATGAAGTTGCTTTGCAAATCAACTTGCCAGGGGCACCCAGAGCCTCCCTGGTTCTGATAGGTGCACCACATGACTCTTTGCTTTGACACCGCTGTAGGTGTGGAGCAAGATGGTCCACAAAAGGACTGGTTTGTAGCATTCTGCTGAGAGACTCATCCACAATACTCCAAGTGGGAGGTTGGTTGAGATGGTGAGCTGTAGGCAATAGAGGAGGCAGCACATAGCGACTATGCTATGTGACTTGCACTGCTTTCTGTTCCATCCAAGATGATGGAGATGTGTTGGAAATCCTGGTGAGGTGATTGTAGGATGGCTCCTTGTGGAGGAGTCCAAAGCAACTCTGAGGTTCTGGCACCCTTGGAAATGGGGTGATACTGGTTCCCGAGAGTAAGTGAAAATGACACTTGTTACCAATATGACATTCTGGGATTTAGACTCCGTGCAATAGTGGGCCTGTGAGATCCCTTCTGCTATTGGGTGTGACAGGAGCAGATTGGATTCTCATGTAAGGTCACAGGGGCACAGTGACATGCAGTTTGAACCTATGGGATCATTCTGTGGCTGTGGGGCACAGAATGCCCAGACAACAATAGCAGCTTCATTTACTTTTGAAAAACAAAATTCTATAGCATCAATCAATCAAAACACCCCCTCTCTTTCTTTTTAGTCTTCCTACCCCCAGTTACATAAATAGATAGATGCATTGCTTCCCTGTGGATTCCATGCTCCAAAGGTTCAGCCTTAGGAAGATGGCCATCATCTAATCGGAGCCAATAGGCAATGCGTTCGTGGGTTCTACGTTGTAGCCAGCGCTGCATAAGAGAATGCACTGTCAATGATGCACCTGATGTGCTCAAAGCTACTAGCTAGTACATAATAGTGGTATTCAGCTGCCTGACTACACAGCGAACCGCACCCCCCCTGAGAAGACGGACCAGCTGCCATCGTCATCTCCAAGAATGCTACCGGAGGATCTTTTCATATCATCATCCACATATGTACTGTCGAGGCTGAATTCGTCTTCTTCTAGCCCACCTTCAGACGAGGTTTCCAAATCGAGCATGGCAGTCTTCTCCGATCGCTCACTGCCTTCTGCCAAGGTGGGACTAGCAGCAACTGCTGTTGCCGACGCCGCGAGAAGCTCTGCATTCTCAGTCACCACAGATGATCTTCGAAGGGCCTCCTTGGCAGTATCCAAAGATGATCGCTTTGGATCTGTTGTCGACTTGGCTGCGTAGACAGTGGATCCTCGCCGCCTTCGTGCAGATGATCTGGCTTCGAGGCGTCGCAAGGTTTGTAGCAAAACAATCTCGCGTCCCTTGTATTGATCAAGCATGTGAGTTATCTTTTCTTGTTCCGTTGGCATGACGATTGCAACCAGCTCGCGTATCTCTGCGATGGGATCTTTGGTAGCAGCTTTGGTGGAGGGTTGTGTAGAATCATTGGCGGCTGTACCTGATTCGTCTTCTGGTAGGGCAAATGATTCCGAAGTGGATGATTCTGGAGGGAAGGTGGAGGAGGTTTCAGATGCATTACCATAGTAGGTACTGTCGCTATCTCCTCGAACAAGGCCTTTGGTGATACTGTTCACAGGTGAATGAGGGTGAAAGGAGGCACTGTCGCTGCTGAAACTCATTGTATCGACTTCCATCAACGGCCTCTTCTCCATATCAATAGTCTTGCAATCAACATTGATAACCTTGCCTTTCTCATTTGCAGGCTGGCTTTTCGTTTTGGGGGTACTGTCCCCGCTGCTGTCTCCAAGAATTGCTCTCATGAATGCGGATCTCATTGTGTTTGTACTTTTCTCCTTCATAGGGTCGTTGACTTTCTTTTCGCTTTGCGCCTGAGTCGGCCGAGTTTGTGCTGGAGATAAACTGGCATGCCGTCTCGTCTCCACGAGGCTCGAATTGTGGCGGTCCTTGCCACCAAAGTCTTTGGGCTCACACCGATGTGTCACTTTTTTGTTTTCTTGCCTTGGGCTCACCGGCGGACTGTCACGCGATCTTTCCAGAGATCCTTGTCTGGACATTTCTGTGAGACTCGTTTCTTCCTCGTCAGATAGAGCAACGTCGATTGCAATGGTGCGATGACGTTCTGGTAACTCTAACTCGTCTTCCATTTTAGCTTGCAACGGTGTTGTGTTCGAGCGCGATGATCCCTCGTCATGGTCGTGGTCGTGGTCGTGGGTGGACTCGGAAGCGTCGCTGCTCTCGGTGCTGCTTTCATCCATGGCATATCTGAGGAAGCGATCCACAGGTTTCTCTAGCTCTACTTCTTCAAAGTGTACCGTACGCGATGGTGTAGGACTGTGTTTCTTCTGCTGCCGGGTGAATGTCTTTTTCACCGTCGCCTTTTCGGGGCTTTGGGGCACTGTTGACTCTTTCTGATTATCCGCTTTGCTTGCAACCGACAATTCCTTTGCCTGCTCGCTTGGTTCCTCCAGGCTCGAAACGCTGGGTGCTTTTTTTAGAGACCTTCGTTTTGGATTCTTTGCAGACGTTCTTTTCGCAGGGGTCGGCCTGGCAGCAGTTCGCAGAGGCTTCTGACGAGAAGAGCCACTCTGTCTTCTGTTTCTATTCTGCTGATTTTCATCCCTCTGATGATGGGAACTTCCACCCAGCGTCCCCTTTCTAGCCGATATTTGACGACGTGCGCGAGGAGAAAGGCACGGAACGGAATGTCCTCTCAGGTGACCGTGTTGTCCCGAATCAGATTTGGATTCTGACGGAGCATTTGGGCCAAAACGATTGGCGGGATACATTGTGTTGCTACCTCTTCGGGGACTTGAGATCGTTTCCGCCCGAGGCTCTTGGTTAAGTCGGCTACCTCTTCGAGGGATGGTGTCCACTATAGGCTCTTCGCTATTGTCGACATCAATCGTTACCTTCTTCTTCTTCTTGCCTATTTGTTTCTTGGCCCTGTTTGGAATTTGATTCCTTGCCTTTGCGCGACTTCCTTCGTCTGCAACTGAACTGCAATATAGTGACATGGCGGAGCTATCTGATTCCAGATCATCAAATCGATAATCCCGAAAGTCTTCGTTGATGTGGGTTTCTTCTTCGGTGCCCAAGTCAATATCATGGTGGTCGAGCTGGTGAACATGAGTGGCATAGTTTGTGTTCTCCTCTACGTCTCTCGTGTTGTCCCTCTCGTCTGGGATCTCATCATCTGGATCGAATCTCATCGAGAAAGTTTTTCTTCCATACGGACGAGTTGTGAATTCTTCTGGATTGACCCGAACAGTCTTGAAGCCCAAGCTGCTCGACCCGTCGCTCTGGCGAATATGAGGTTTCATGTCGTGCGCATCATGGTCCGCCTCAACTTCGTCGCCGACTTGAAGAACAACATTCTCGGTCCCGATACGCTGATCTTCGAGAAACCCTGTTCGTTCATGTTGCAATGATTCGACATCGTAAATTTCATGACGTCTGCGAAAGTCTGGGTGGGGATGATGACGATAGCCACCATTGTTGCTCTTGACATCGTCCGTGTCCGTGCTCAGAGCAGGTGAAATCTTGGCATTATTTTGCCGCCGTTGACTCTGCCTCCTTTGATGTTGCTTGTGCGCTTCCTGCACTCTCTTTTTCAGCCTGCTGTACACGTTGGAGGCAAACTCTTTGAGTCTATCTTGCTTGTCACGGGCCAAGTAGAGACCAAGCATGACAATGAGAATGCTTCCAACGATGGCGGCAATCACGTTGCGCTTTCGTTTGCCTTCCTCGAAACCTGGGTGTGAATTGTTGTTGGATGCATTCCCGTTGGCTATGGTTGTATTGGGTGGATTTGTGGTACTGTTTGTGTTGTTGGCATTGGCATTTGTTGTCTGGAATGGTGTTGGCGCAACTGTGTTGTTGGCTGGCAGCAAGGTTGTTGGGCTTACTGTTGTGGGAGTTGCAGTGTGAGTCACCGTTTGGTTATTGTGTTGCTCCTTGGCTTCATGAGCCTTCACTAGCGCTCCTTCCGTCCGAAAGCACACCAGCTGCAGAAAGGCTCTCTGCTGTGGCGTGGCTTGTGACCATTGAGATGGAATTGCACCGAAGATATCGATGCGCCCTTCATCTGCGAGATTGTGAAAGTTCTCCTGGAGCTCCAAAGGCAAGGCGTCAAAACTGCCTGCCTGCAAATAGGCATTGCTAGACATGCGGTTGGCAAACATGGTGTACTCCTCCGGAAGCAAGAATCCATCTCTTTCACTGTCGGAGCCAAACATGGCACGTCGACACTGAATGGGAAGATCTGAGATAGATGCGCTTTCACTCATCACCATTGTATTGGCAGTTTCCACGTCAAATGACAACGGGGGAAAGGTAGGAGCCGGAAGAACTGGACTTGTTGTCGTTGGAACGGGCGTGGGAGCTGATGTCGGTGAAATCGAATGGACAAGTGTTTCAATGAAGTCTGATGTTTCGTTGCAGAAGCCTCTGAGAACATCCACTTCCTCATCAGGCACAACAGCTCCGAACTGTGCAGCAGAAATGTCAATCTCGTAGTATTTCGTCCAAGCATAGGCTTTATATGTAGTCTGCAGCGTCAGAGGTAGTTCGTCATAGTTATCGAAATTGAATGGTAGCATGTACGTCCGAGCAATCAGGTTCAAGAATCGAATGTACTCGGGGTCTCGGTTCAACGACATGTCTCGGGCTGTGTCTGATGCCACCAGAAAAATCTTGCATTCATCAAACGTTGGTTGAGACTGTGCTGGTGGTGTCACGGATAAGACGAAGAAAAACCATACAAGGGAATGAATCTGCCGCCATGAGGACGTATCGTTGCAACGGCTTGAGGCTCTTCGATGCCTTGTCTTTTGGATTTCTATGCCCGTACGGCAGGGCGAAGATCTCCCTGATTCTGGAACTGCATTTATCATTGTGTATGTCATAATCATTTAAGAGTTTGTCGTCTCAGCTAATCCACTACTGCAGCCTGTCATTGATGCTGGCTATCGATTGCGGAAGGCAAAGGCAACTTCATCGATGCTTGTTGTCTTCGCCGTGTCTGAGGAGTTGCATTCGTGTGAACCTTGGTTGAGTCCCAACAACTGGACGAATTTGTCGCGGGCACCCCCTCGGAAGAAAAATTAACCATGACTGGAAGGACTCCCACGACGCTCACCAAAACTGGGCAGCCCCCTACGGCCACAGATCCAGTTCCGACCCAACAAAAGCTCCCAAGGACAAGCTAAATGAGTTGTTCCCACTTGCCCGCTTTGTGGCTACGAATGATCTGCCCCGGTCTGCTCTCCGAAGCCACGAACACTACTAGCTAGCTAGCCGGGGCTCTATTATGCTTGATACCAAGCAGACAAGCAAGACATTCGCATGGCTGTGTGTGCGAACTAATACACTAAAGTAGCTTTCAAAGAATAGCTGCTTTTCAGCTGACAGTTTTGGCAATAAAACAAACTTTTGTCGTCCATCAGTACCTCGGTTGCCTCAAGGAAAATCAAAGGCGGATTGGCAACCAAACATCGCCCTGTTTCGATCGAACGCGGCAGATCTCAAGAAATACCGACATTGGCTAGAGCTTAGCCAGTGCCTGATGCAAACGCCGAGTCGAGTCACAATCTGCGAGTTCCGCCGCTTCAGCCAGTTGAAGCTGCTATTTAGATCACCAAAAGCAAAATCCCACGGTCCAAAAGCCTGTTGGTGGTATCCAGCATCAGGAACATCACCAATGCAGCGAGAGCGATGCTTGGTCTGGTGCTTGCTCCTTGTAGCACTGTAGCTAGCTAGACTATCTCGACAGGGAGGGCCAGACTTGAGCGACTGCAGCAAGACTCAGTTTTACTTCAAGTTCAACAGACATTGCCCGGGGAAGCTCTTGGAGTCTTGACAAGTCTACAAAAGGCTTTGACATTTATTTGATTGTTCTGCGGTGTTTGCATTTGCAATTGAATTAATAGAGGGGAAAGCTAGCAATGCATAGGAGGGGAAACGAGCGAGTGGTCGAAGCTGATACAAAAAGTCAAAAGGCTTAGAAAACGGAAGGCAGACAAAGGAGGCGACCTAGAAGCTTCGGGATTGAGGTAAAACTGTTTTTCAAAAAGCATTTATTTTGTAGAGCAAAGGTTAATATCGGTATAACCCAATATTTCCTCCAACTACCTGTCTTCCTGGAAAGTTGAGGGTGATGAGTGATGAGTCATTGAAGTCTCCTCATAAGTTTAGGCTGAATGACTTAAAGACTTGTCTTTTTCCGTCTTCTTGGAGGTTCGGAGTTCGGAGGTTAAGGAGTACACCATTGCTATGTCAATAATAATATGTCAATGTACGTCTCCACTAGTACGGCCAAGGGCAAGCGGGTTTTAGGGTGGGGAAGCCTTCACTGGTAACTGGTACCGTTCCATCCCTTCGCTGTGCTCAATAACCCCATAACCCCTTGACCGCGCGGAAGTCGAGAATTCAATCGAAAAGCAATAATTGTGTTATGGGTGTTTCATGTGGGTACCCACGTGAGAGGCGACCAAAACGATGCAGAACTGAGCTTCCATCCCTCTCTGCTGGTGGAGCTGCGGAGCCACGGAGCTACGGATGCGGTGCCGACTACCAGTTTGTAGCTGTCCCAGTGCTGGCAGACCCTGAGAGTGTTTCAAGAATTTGATGATGAAGTTAGATCACAACATAAAATCTGCTAATTCATTCATTCAACCCATCAAAACTTACAATAGCACCCCCGAAAGTGCCAGAGGACAGAGGATGACGAGCATCACAATGGACTTGAACGAGTGGAATGGTGATAGCCATCACTCGATGGAGGACTCCGCCATGGATGTTGATGCCAGCGAAGATGAAGATCAACAGGAGACTACCAAATATCGTTTAGCCAAGAGAGATTCCACTCATGTGCTTGTTTCCATGCTTGTGGTAATGACTATGATTGCCGTAACTGCGGCTGTGGTGATTTCCTCAACATTTGCATTTCTTTCGCATGCTGAAAAGGAAGATTTCCGACACGGAGTAAGTTTGTGCCACTGTCTTTCTTGAGAGCTGGATGAAGTTGTTTTGTGGTCCTCACTCGCCTTCCACTTACTGCGCTCCCTGTGTATTGATACCTCTAGTTCACGCAACATGCCTCAGTCATTTCTGAATCTTCCTCCTTCCATGCAATGCAAGTTGTGGAATCCTTGGAGGCAATGTCAAGTGCAATTACAAGTTTCACGACATTCACTGGAGATAAGCTGGGCTATCAGTGGCCTTGCACAACTATCCCAGACTTTGAAATGAGAGGCCTTAGGGCCGGGAAATCAGCCTATCTTGAGATGATTGGATTTTCCCCGGTTGTAGGAAGCCAAGATGTTGAGAAATGGGAGGCATACAGCACTGCCCCAAACATGACTGGTTGGTTGCAAGAAGGCAAAGAGAACACTCCTGTGGATGTTTCCCCCCAGATCTATGATGCCCCAGATACTGGTACTGCTGATCATTCATCACACACAATCCCGTTTCTACCGGCATGGCAAATGTCACCCCTTCCCAGTGATGCATCCTTGATCAACTTCAACCTGCTATCTGAAGGATTGTATCGTGAGACCTTTCAGGAGATGCAAACAAACAAACATGCAACCATATCGAAAGTCTATCGGGATAGTATTGTGGTTCGCAAGTACTTCGACCTTGCTAGCCATAATGAACATCACCGCCATCATGCCACCCACCTGGGACAGGCTGCTACCAGTGGCCAAACAGTGGGCCAATATGGTGATGCAAAGTTGGTACTACCTTCCCCAGCCACCTCCCATGAGCATAACAACCAAGTGGCAGACAATGGGGACAGCCAACTGGAGCACGAGATGAATGCCACATTGGCCACCACCGAAGACATGTCATCTTCGCATATGGATGAATTGCATCCTGGACATAGAAGGCTGAACGAAAGTATCAGCCACGATGATCATTCTCATCATGACATGGACAGCAATGGCCATAATGACATGATGACCTCATCCTCTCCTCTCTCCAACCTCTCTTGGTCAATGACTAGACCGCATTCCCTTGTCATGGCTCCAATCTATGACTCATTTGACAAGCACAACAGAATCTTAGCAGGTGTCTTGCATGGTATCCTGGCATGGGAGTTCTACCTTACTGACCTTCTGCCATCAGGAGTTACTGGGATTATAGTTGTCCTCCAAAATACATGTGCACAGTCCAGTTCATTTGAACTAATAGGACCTCATGCTGAGTTCCTTGGTGATGGTGACCTGCATGACCCAGACTATGAGGATATGGTCCAAGTGGTGGATTTTGGATCTATCTTTCTACCAGAGCAAGGATCTGCCGTGGCCAACCAGTGCCTCTACAGTCTAGCCATTTACCCTTCCAAGGCTTTTGAAGAAACCTACTCTTCCAACAGCACAGCACAGTTTGTGGGGCTTCTTGCTGGCATCTTTGCAGCCTTGGGTGCCTTCTTCTTCGTCTTTGTTTGGTTTGTTCAGAGACGACAGCAAAAGGTCATGACAGTTGCTACCAGGACTACTGCTATTGTGTCACAGCTGTTCCCTGATGCCGTGCGTGATCGGATTATGGAGCAAGCTGAATCACAGGCTCAGAGAGAAATGGAGGAAGGAAGGAAAGGAAGCTCTGCTGATGACCCGTCCAATTTGAAAAGTCTTTTGAACTCAGGCGCTAAGGACTATGGCGCACCTAGCACCACACAGATGACCACTGTAAATGCTGATTCAGCCACCATGAGGAAAGAGCAGCTTGCTGGTGGGATCAAGATCTTGGAGGATGCTCCCATTGCTGATCACTACCCTGGTAAGAGATCGCACATCACAGAGCCACCTTTTGTGAGATATGCAATGAAATTGTACTGACTATGCTTTGGCTTTTCTGCATCCAGAAACAACTGTCTTCTTTGGTGATCTAGTGGGTGAGTTCCATGCTGTTTGGGCAGCCATAGATGGTAGGACCCATAGCTGACCCTTCCAGTTTTGCCTTCCTCTGCAGGCTTTACCAAGTGGAGTGGCAGTCGCACTCCACATGATGTGTTCGTCCTTTTGGAGACTTTGTATGGTGAATTTGATGTAATTGCTAGGAGGAGATGTGTCTTCAAAGGTAACCGATTGTAGGACGGCAAAAAAGTGTTGCAGAAGCCTATCTGATGCCTAACATGCTCTCTGTGAACCACAGTGGAAACAGTGGGGGACTGTTATGTTGGTGTGGTGGGCCTACCCAGTACGTGTTTC
This sequence comes from Seminavis robusta, assembly GCA_903772945.1. Taxonomy (NCBI): domain Eukaryota; phylum Bacillariophyta; class Bacillariophyceae; order Naviculales; family Naviculaceae; genus Seminavis; species Seminavis robusta. Next base: position 25,146 of record CAICTM010000658.1, read on the forward strand.
TTCTATCTAGCTCTTTCACCATGGCTGTCTAATCTTTGAGAATGGGTATGCTAAAGCAAATCTGTTCAAACTCTTTTGCTCTGCAGAGCCCAGAAGAGACCATGCTGTGGTTGCAACTCGCTTTGCTTGGGATTGCCTGAGAAAAAGCAGCTTAGTATTCAATGCATTGGCAGAAACGTTGGGTCCAGATACCAGAGATCTGGTTGTGAGGATTGGGTTGCATTCAGTAAGTGTCTCCCTTTAGAAGGCCCAGCGGTGCACCCTTTGAAGAAGAATCTTACCCAGCTGCTGTGCCTCCTGAATTGCAGGGTCCAGTCACTGCTGGGGTTCTTCGTGGAGAGAAAGGCCGGTTCCAGGTAGGTTACAATTGAGCTGCTATTATATAGCTTGTACAGGATGGGCTTCTCAATCGCTTGTGCAATCTTGGCTTTGCAGTTGTTTGGAGATACAGGTATGACCATTGCTAGATAGCTAGATAGCTATTGGAGCTTGATTGCAACAAAACGGAACCTTCGCTTACCTTTTCTTCATTGCTTCATTGACACAGTCAATACTGCATCTAGAATGGAAAGCAATGGGCGGCCAGGGTCGATCCAATGCTCCCACGACACTTGTCAGCTGCTTGTCAAAGCTGGCAAGTCTGATTGGATCACAAAGCGCTCCAACAAGGTTGTGGCCAAAGGTATGTCATTTTCATGTGTATTGGTCTGACTGAGCAAGGCTCTTTGGTCTTTGGGAGCTAATTCATTGCTCAAAATGCCCTTGTTACGACACCTCTCTGTATAAGGCAAAGGTGAAATGACAACCTATTGGCTGGCTGTCAAAAACTCAAGTGGTAGCCACCACAGTGGTGCCACAGGACAATCCTCTGAGCTCACAACAAGCACCTCTGATGAGCTACCTGTACCGGTGCCATGTTTGCTACCAGATGAAAACAGTAGCATGAAAATAGCCGAGTGTTAGTCTTCAGTTTTTATTCCAGGAAGACAGTTTTGGGACTAAAATTTAAATTGTTTCTGAAATTTAAAAATACAAAGGTCACCTCGGCAGTCTATCTGCCTGAGTTCTCAACCCCTTTACCTCGGCAGTCTATCTGCCTGAGCCCTCTACCCCTTTTTACCTCGGCAATTCTATCTGCCTGAGCCCTCACCCCCTTTTTGGTATTTCCTATTTTCTATTTCCTGTTCCGGTGAACCCAAAATATAGGGATAGAGATAGGTGTAAGCCAACAAAACTGGAAATTGAAGGTTTATCAAGTTTAGGGTAGGAATAAAATCATGATTGTTCAAGGTCAGTGCACTCATCACAATAAGCCAGCAGAAGCTATAAAGGTTACAGTTACATAAGGGAATGACAGCTGTAAAATTATGGTTATCGGGCGGCAACACACGGCGAAGTCGGGTGTTGCCGCCAGGGCTAGCAGAAATAAAAAAGAAGATTACAATGAGGGAATGATACCGGGCGGCAACACACGACAAAGTCGGGTGTTGTCGCCAGGGCTAGCTTGAAAGAAGAGTGCAATCTCAAACATGTCATCCTTCTTCTATTTGTCTTTCTGCCGAGGTATCGCAGCTCCCGCTGACTTAAAAATAGGCCTATGCAGTGTCTGTGGGATCCCCCTCATTTCCTGTCTGTGGGATCTCCTATTCCGGTGAAGCCAGGGTATAAGGATAGAGATAATATAAGCTGGCAAAACTAGAAATTGAAGGTTCAATAAAAAGATAGGGGTAGGAATATATCAATGTAATTTTAAAAGGTTAGTGCACTCAGCACAAAAACACAATAAGCCAGCAGGTGTTGTAAATTTAGAGTTACACCATCGAATGGTAGCTGTAAATTATGGGTTAGCCGGCAGCAACACCAAGGCTAGCTTAAAATATAAAACAGAAGGTTACAATGAGGGAATGATAGTGGGCGGCAACACACGACGAAGTTGGGTGTTGTCGCCAGGGCTACCTTGAAAGAAGGGTGCAATCTCAAACATGTCATTCTTCTTCTATCTGTCTTTCTGCCGAGGTATCGCAGCTCCCGCTGACTTAATTACTATTCCGGTGAAGCCAGAGTATAGGGATAGAGATAGTCATATGGTAAGCCAATAAAACTGGAAATTGAAGATTCTACAAATTTAGGGGTAGGAATAAATCATGATTATTCAAGGTTAGTGCACAACACAATAAGCCAGCAGAAGCTACAAAGGTTACAGTTACATAAGGGACTGGCAGCTGTAAAATTATGGTTAGCGGGCAGCAACACGCGACGAAGTCGGGTGTTGTCGCCAGGGCTAGCTTAAATAAAAAAGAAGGTTACAATGAGGGAATGATACCGGGCGGCAACACACGACGAAGTCGGGTGTTGTCGCCAGGGCTATGTACCTTGAAAGAAGGGTGCAATGTCAAACATGATCCTCCTTCTTCTTTTTGTCTTTCTGCCGAGGTATCGCAGCTCCCGCTGACTTAATTTTTCCAGAAATATCATGTTTTCTTTTGGCGATTATGAGTGCCATTTTTGTGGATCTTGCCCCGCATCTCCGATCTTGGCCAATCTCGGATCTCAGTCACCCGGATCCCCGCAGATCTCAGCCAGTCTCCCGGCGAAGACGGCGATCTTGGTTCCAAAGCAGAGATCCGAGATGAGAGATCCGGGGATAAAACGAGCCAACTTCGACAGTTGAACGAATGGTCAAGGAGCCGGAGAACGATTGGAAGATGTTGAAGCAAGTAGACAAAGCCCTGGTGAAGTGGCAAGAGCGAGTGGACAAGTTAACAGAGCAGATTAAAAAGGAAAAACTCGACCAGATCAACAAGAACTCAATAGCCAATAGACGGCAGATGAGATCGAAGCCGAGATCAACCCTATCAATGAAGAGTAGTTGCCAACTGTTTCATTAGCGGTAGAGGCGTCATAGTTGCTTTGGCCATTGTGGAGCAAGAAGAGGAAAGAAAAGGGCATAGCTTCCACATTTGACCTACGAATTACGAATTTTATGGAGCGAATGAGTGACTGACTACTGGTACTTCGACTGAAGAGGTTATTTCATGCGATTGGAGAGGTTGCTGTTTTCCTTTTCTCTTAACATTGCGTTAGACAACAAACAGAAGATCAGCAACAAATTTGTCCAATTTTCCATATTCTGGTGTACATCGGAAGTGTCTGTAGTTTGTCTCAGAATATGGAAAATGGTGTTGCGGCTGTGGATAATGGCCTTTGTTCATTCATTCCTACAAACCAATCCACATATGGTAGACACGTTGACAATACACACATGGTTAAGTATGATCAACTCCTCCTCTCGCACACGACCGACTGGTTAAGAGAGGGAAAATGGGGGATGGCCACCGACTGATAAACATAGGCAGCAAGCAGCTACCAGTAGCTATTTGGCCAGGCAACACAGGCAGAAAGTAGCTGCCCCCAAGACCAGGCAACCCAACCAGCCACCAGCCAGCTTCCAAGCCAGATTTTATGGGGAGCCGCCAAGTGCTCGTCCTTTGCCCATTACAGCGACCCACCACCAGCTGTCCAACGACACTCCCTTGGTTGCTCCAATGCAACTATCTGCCCTTGCTGGTGCTCCCAATGCATCACTGGGTGATGGGGATATTTCAGAGCAGACTACCTACTGTACAGCTCCAGTTGTCACCCAGCTTTCACATTAGCTTTTGGGGAGTCAGACCACTATGATTCCTACCGTGGACCAAGCGCTCCATCTGAGAACTGAAATCGAACCTTTTCACTTGGTGTACGACCACCCCGAACGTCGTCTCACCAATATTGATTGATGTTGGAAACATGGTGTTACGACAGTGATGTTGGAGGATATATTCCTCATATCTCATATTATCATTTGACTCGTGTATTACAATTTAGTACGGTTCGGATATTAATTGCTACACTGTCTCAAAGGGAGTTTTAGGTCTAAAGTGTTGCGTGCATCCTTATATCCATTCAACTTGAAGAATTGCTGTCAGCCACCAGAAAATATTCACTTTTCAGATTCAGCTTAACCAAAAACCAAAATTACCCCTCAATAAGCTGCAGTGCTAGCCTTTTAGCTAGACAAACAACACTGAATCTGAAAAGCGCCATCTCGAGTTACTACTTCGCCTCGAGACTGTGCTACCGAGAAGCAACCTATAAGACTATCAAGTCAAAGTGTGCCTGATCACACCGAGTAACTATAGCAATAGAGAAAAGGTGCGCAGAACCAGCCTGTACACTCACTATAAAAGATACCAAACACCTCTAACAGGATAAAGGTGCGAGCGCGGGAAGATCAATCCCATTTTGACGTCATGGAAGATCGACTGACAGTTTTGGCCGGAACTACAGCAATCCAAGCAAAGCACGTTGAAGAGAAGGGAATTCTACACGGATTCGATACTGGAAGTACGTCAATCGCACTGTTATAGCAAGAGTTACAACCGATTACGTCATTGCGCGAGATTTCTATTCATCACATCACGGTGAGCAAGAGCCAACAGTTGCTGATCAAGCTATCGTCAAACAAGGGCATTGCAAGCCAAACGAGCAATAGAACGGAAGTTGCGCAACACGGCAAGGGTACTCTAAGTATCAGTGCATGCTTCTAACTCCCAAAATTGAGTGAGATAGGTTGATCCAAGTGATTCACCGCTATTGTGACGTGAACCACAAAAATCCCGGTACACCTCACAAGTATCCCGGAGAGCCAAATCTCCACCGTGCACCTGTTTCAGACACTGCTGTAACTCACTCAGTGCACTCATCTAACATCAATACAAGGTCCTGCAACAAGAAAGCAGAGATCAGAGACCAAAAGAGGCAGTTCGCTACTACCCAAGGCTCCTGCACCACGAGTTCCACCGAACTACGTGAGCAGTCAATCTAGACCGAGGCTATCCAGCCATCAAGTGTGACTACAAGCAGCCTATCCAGGCACAAAGCAATCCTTTTCAAGGCAAGATAGACACGGCACAACGCGTGCTATCACTGTGAGATCCTTCCTGCAGGAGCACCCACACAAGTCCACAAGCACAAGAGTGCATTACCACACCAACAAGACCATGAGATTCCACATCTAAGAAGCGCATTTTTAGGTAGCGCTAGAATCGACATGCGTGCAGGTACCAAATGCCAACCAGCCCGATCCCGATCCGTGACGTAATTTCTTCCAAGAATGTGTGCAGGGATTGGAATCGGGATCGTGTGTTCTACATCAGCATGCATTGAAGGCTCGCCCGGCAAGACTACATGGTTCACGATTTGGTATCCACTTTTTGGACCGTCTTTTCGGGAAGGCAAACCCCCTCTTTGGTACCATAAACTACATCCCGATTGGTAAGCGGGCGGTTCCCCAGCACACAGAATCTAAATCACCAGCCATTGCGCCTAGTAGCAGCTAGTGTTGGCTAGCTAGCTTGCAGCCATGGCATCATCAAAGAAGGAGTTTGAGTGCCCTTACTGCAATAAAAGATTCAAGTCTGTGGGATATCAGCAATCTCACATGCAACAGAACAAGCGCTGCCACCAACTGATGCAGAAAGCCCCTGGTTTGGACCTTGCCTTCAATCCTATGGGTGCTAGACAGACGAGATCAAGGGCCAGAGCTGATCAGCTTGGTCTCACTGACACCGGTCGGCCCGCAAAAGCACCAAGAAAGGGACAAGATTCCAGGGCAGCCATTCCACAGGGATTGCAGGACGAGGATGCCCATGCCAGGGCCTCACTCCAAGGTAGTGGTGGTTCCAAAGAAGATGCAGACCATCGGCTTCCTGCAGCAAATCCTCGAATCAGCAACAAAAAGGGTGCCGATGGGGAAGGAAATGATGAGCTAGATTAGGATGGTGATTTCCCTACCAACATTGATCGTTTCAACGCGGATTCGGATAGTGAGCCTACCAGTGAGGACAGTGAGCTCAGGTTGGAAGGGTCAGTTGCCACATTGCAAGGCGACAACGAAGAGGAGTTGGACGATACCGGTCCCCAGACGAAAGCAACATAAATGCATTCAGAGCCTACTGTATCAAGGCAAAGAAATTACCCAAGCTAACCGATTTGGAGAAGCGAGGTGTCAAACTAATGGATATCCTCCGTAGGAAAAGGACGCCTCTGGATACCTATGATGATGTACTTGCTTGGCATTTGGAGGAAACCGGGTCGCTAATGGACAACGAAAAGCTGGGAAAGAATCCAGGCTACCTCAGCAGGAAAAAGCTGCTCCGAATCCTTAAGGAAAGGTACAACATGAGCGACAAGTTACCTTTTGAAAAGGAGATAGTCCTTCCTCATTGCAATGCCCGGATCAAAGTCATTTGCTTCAGTGCTCGGAATTGTGTGGAGCAATTGCTTACCGATCCACGCCTCACAGATGAGGATTTCTGCTTTTTCAATGATGATCCGATGGCTCCACCACCTGAAAAGGCGACCTATATGGGTGAGATGAACACGGGCGAGGCATACCGAAACGCGTATAATGAATACGTGGATGACCCACAGAACGAGATAGGCATTGGGGTCCAGTTCTACATTGATGGGGCAGTTACGGGCCAGTTTGACAACCTTTCAATCACCGCTTTGAAGATGTCATTATCCTGTTTCACCCTTGACTATCGGAAGCAGGATCAAGCCTGGGCGATTGTTGGCTTTGTGGTTAACTATTCGGAAGGTAAATCCAGAGGAAAGAAGATGTTTGCGGATTCTCGTCATGACCAAGCACTTGAGGATTTGGAAGGTATGTTTGTGGGTAGGGAAGGAGAAACCTCCAATAAAGTTACAAAAGCGCAAGACTTTCATGCCCAAATTGAAACCATCTTGAGCAACTACATCCCCTTGGAGACGAATGGGATGGTATGGGACCTTCCTTACCGAGGAAAGCTCTACCAAAACAAGACGCTGGTGTTCTGGACTGCCATAGTGAGGGCTGACACCGATGAGGCAGAAGTGCTTTGTGGAAAGTACAGGAGCTAGGGGGGAAATGTGAAGCACCTGTGTCGATATTGTGTCTGTCCCAATGAAGAAACTGACGACCCAAACGTGAAACATGAAGCCAAGACCATCTCAATGATCACGGACCTCATCGACACAAAGGACTTGGAAGGTTTGAAAGCCATCTCACAGCAGTACATTGACAACGCCTGGTACAAGGTCCGATTCGATCCGAAATATGATACAGGAATCCATGGTACATGCCCCTCCGAGATGCTCCATGCCATCTATCTGGGTATCTTCTTGTATGTGAGAGAGTGTTTCTTTGCCCAAATCGGCCCAACTTCACAGTTGGCTAAGGATATTGATGCTTTGGCACAGGAATATGGTGCCCTGTTCCGTCACAACTCTGAATGAGACCTTCCCAATTGCAAATTCACCCATGGAATCAAGCAGAAGAAGAAGCTCATGGCCAATGAGTACCGAGGTGTTTTGTTACTGATTGCTGCTGTTTTGAGATCCACCCAAGGCTGTGAAATGTTGAGCAAGAACAAGCATTTTCAGGAGGAAGCGCATGTCAAAGACTGGTTGTTGCTGGTGGAGTCGCTTCTAGAATGGGAAGCTTTCCTTTGCGAACCAAAGATGAGGGTTGCCGATGTTAAGAGGTTGGATCGCAAGAATCGGTTCATTATGTACCTCTTTGCCAAGATCTGCAGACGAACAGAGGGTATGGGGTTGAAAGTATTCAAGTTCCACGCAATAATTCACATGGCAAGGGATATCCTTTTGTATGGTGTCCCCAAGGAACATGACACCGGAAGCAACGAAAGTGGCCACAAAGTGACCAAAGTCACAGCCAACAAGCTCACCCAAAAGAACCTGTTGACATTCGAACTTCAAACGGCAACTAGACTGATAGAGTTCCTACTGGTTGAGTGGGCCATTGCCGAGATTAATGGTCGGAGATTGTGTGATTACTATGGGAGGTTTGATCCACTGCCTCCCGAAGTCGACGACGATGGTTCCGAATCCTCAACCTCCGCACCGGAAAGCAGTACCAATCCACGAGGAAGGACTACCAACCCAGGAACCAAAAGTGTAGCCAACCAGGAAGAACCTGTGACGGGTGGAGCCATGATGGAGGTGTTCTATGGTGGACATGGCGATGCATTCATTGAGTTGAAGGATAGGCGGCCCACAAGGAGGAAGAAGAGGATTATAAAGAAGGGCGATGTGGAAAGGTTGACCGTCAATGTGGGTGATGAGCTGCTTGAGTTCCTCTTGGACCTGCAGGAGGAAATGGAAGATTTGGTTGAGGACGTGGATGACTATCAGCTCCCAATTTACACTCAGCACAAACGGAACGGCCAAATATTCTATGGTCATCCCAAGTTCGGAAAGTGGAGAGACTGGGCCTTGTTTGACTGGGGAGATGAGTAGGATGGTGGGTATGGGAAGCTGCCAGGTCATATCCAGTTGCAATACACGGCTCTTAGCCTTATTCGCGACTCGATCCTAGATAGGGTCTGAGTTCGACTCGTGACGTAGTCCCTCGCGAATAGTCATTGAGACAGGGTTCTCATGACTGCTAGTCATACTAGGTTGTCGATGAAACATCGCTCTAGATATTTAGCCTGCGTGGAAAGATTCCACGCTACTAGACAGCAACTAGCTGAAGTTTCCACGCGTTCCGGAAATGGACCGTGGAGTACGTAGAGTTATTACCATAACCTACGATATCACACTTCGAGGCCTCCCGCGGGAGACCAACTTCAATGAGCTTCACAACGATCTCTCTCATGGACTAGTTTTCGTAGGTTTCTAATCTCTCATAACTTTCATTCTCTCAAACTCAAAACACTCAAAAGATCTTTACACTAGCTTTAGCGTAGTGCATTTGTTAACAAACACAATAGCTTTCAGCTACCCTCAACCTATTCCTTCACCATGAAGATTGCTCAAGGAAAGCATGCATTCAGCAACTTCGAGAAACAGTTGCGTGACAAACCCATTCTTCCTCTCGTCGACAATGACGAAGACAACGAGGTCGACGACTCTCGTGCCACCATCTACAAACTTCGCACCATTCCTGCAGACACAAACAGTACTAAGTACACCTTCAAGGTAGCCATCATCAATGGCTCCAACACTCCAGCCACGTGAGACCATCAAGTGGGCCACGGATATGGAGAAGGTCTTCGTTGGACTCAACCTTGCTGGTCCCGACGACAAACATCGTCTTCTCAAGGAGATGACTTCCAGCTCTGCAAAGAGTGCCTACGAGGCTGGATGTGCAGGCAATCGTGCCGTGCGTCACAACACCCTTCGACAAATCGCTGTGTCGCGAGAAGCACCACGCAATCCAGTGACCGAAACTGAAGCAGCATACGCTGCTCGTATTTAAGCCGCATGGGACGGTGCAGCAGAGCCCACACTGAGCGATGCTGACATCACTGTTGGAATCAACGCGGTTATCGAACAAGCCTGTCCTTACAAGGCTCTCGAAAAACAGAAACGCTTCATGCGTCGCAAGATGCGCAAGCCTAGCGAGATGACAACTCGCGCCTACATCAACAACCTCACTTGGATGAACACCGATGAACTTCCTCGTTTGCCACCTTTCGGTGCCAATCAACAGTTGAACCAGGACGAATTCATTGACATCATCTGTCATGGCATTCCTCGTTCCTGGATGCGCAAGATGGACGAACACGACTTCGATCCTTTCACTGCCGAGATGCAGGCTCTCATTGGATTCTGTGAGTGCATGGAATCTGCTGAAGACTTTGACAAGGGCAGTGATGCCAAGCAAGCTCTTTCGAAGAAGAGCAATAGCAAGAAGTACAAGTCTAGCCGCAACAACAACCACTTCTCCAAGAACGAAGGAAAGTGGTGTGACTACCACGAGTCCAGCACTCACGATACCGCTGATTGCATGACTCTAAAAAAACTCAAGTCCAAGTCTTTGTCTGGCAACGATAGCAAGCCAGTGTACAACAAGAACAAGACTTGGAAACGTAAGTCTGAAGGGCCGGGGGATATCAAGGCATGGCTGGCCAATTGGCTTCCAGTTGTTGACAAAGCAATGAGGGATAAACATGCACGTGAGCAGCCTTCCCAATCAGGGTAACTATGCGCCGATGTGGGATTCCCATAGCAATAGCGGGCGATTTAGCCTGGCCTAGATAGTTAGTCGTACAGCACCCTCCGGAATTTTGTTCAATTTCTCCGGTGGGGGGCTTACACTAGGCCCATTCCTAAGTGGGCGCCTCTGTGCGTCTGAGCGAGGTATGTGGGTTCTTCACGGCACCGTTCAGCGGGATTGTCTGACGAGGTGTAGCCTTTAAAATAAAATTTCGTTATTTTTTGTCTTTTGGTGGCGAAATTGACCAGCTCCATGTTGTCACTGAAGACCGGTTGTTCTTGACGTGGTTTATCCCGTGCCCATCTCTCCAGTCACTGCAGGGCACAACCAAGACAACGTCGAACTCTTCATCGCTGTTTCGGATGAATTTTATGGCGCCTCTCTTCATCTCTTGCACCTCACGACAATCAGACACGTGGTACGCTGGTAGGTTCTGTGCTGCATCAAGCTCGGCCTCCAGAGTACTGTTCAATACGTAAATTGGATCCAACTTGAAGCCAAAGGCAAAGGCGAATGTAAGAAGATCTTTCGGGCTAACATAGCCAATGTCACCAACGTTGTGGACAGGAGGGATAGGTAGGGCATTCCACAGTGAGTTCTGGTTTCCGTCATCAAATACCCTCCTTAAATCTTTCTTGCTTGAGAGTAAATGGGTGGACTGTAGCAGGGATGAATCATTGCTGCTCCGACGCAAAGCATCAAGAATGTCTATTTGCCTTTGCCGTTGAACTTCATTCATGCTTACATACTGAACCATGAACTGAGCCTGGAACACAGCTTCCGGGAAGGTGGGTAGGCTGCTTTGGGAAAGGGCCCAAGTGCCCTGGAATGCCCTACCAACCAATGCTCTCAGTCCACCATCAATCTTTCCATCGGGTGATCCATGCTCTGCGGCAAAGAAGTAGGCCATATTTGAATCTGCTCCCAAGGCCAAACTCAACTCGGTTGGTATGTCTTTCTTTTTTCTTTGATGCAATTTAGTAATCCAAGTGATGCTTTCAGCTGGCTGGTCGCCAAATAGAGACAAGTCCATGCTGACAGGGAGGGTCTGGTTAGTGCGGGTGGCGTCAACATGATTAAAGCCGATTCCTCTCCAACTGCAGCCTGTGCTATTGGGTGGAAGTGGCTTGATCCAAAGGCGGACTCATAATTCCGCTTTCCAGGGGATGATGATTGGTCGTCGTCCAGTGAAGTATCATCCTGGCCCCACGACTGCGCGCCCACACTGTAGCTTATTTCCATCAGGTTGGGATTCTCGGGATCCCCGCTATTAGAAGCATTCGCAGCAGCGGTTATTAGGTCCACGGAAGCCTCTTCCTCAAATGCATGGCCAAGAGCTTTCCTATTCTTTTTGTGAATCTTAGAGGCGGAAAAGTGATGTTCTGCATTCGGAATGCTATCTCCACATTTGCGACAGCAGTCAACACAGACAAACCAAGTGCACCCCTTACACCCTGATTTCCTGCATTCGAACTGCAAGCAAGTGCCTTGATTCTCGTGGATATTAGCCTCTATTACTTTCCTGCAATAGCTCAGCGCTGTGTTGCACTTTCCACATTCGAACACCCGTGGATTTTCGACTCGGCCTTCAGGAAAGTGGTCTGCTATGACATGTGGGATTGCTAACGAGGCGTTTTCTCCCACGACTCAGAAGGCCAGTGACTCACCCCAGTCGAAGGTCAAGGGATAGAGTTCATGAGTACCGGAAGAGCGTGTATAGTCTGCGCAGCATATTCCACACTGTGATCTACGATGGATGCACCGTGGTCCCATTTAGCACTCATGTCTCGATCCTACCCGAGTCGAATATGCGCCATATTAGAACCAAAAGCCGATGCCGGCTTGCGCCGTTCCGTTTCTATCAGTCCGAAGCCTGACAACGAAATCCAATAGACTTGATAGATCGTAATGCTCATAATATTCTCTTTTACTGTTTGCCATTGCACGTCTTCCAAAGGTCTAGTCGAAGCTAACCACGCTACGACACCAACCCAAGGAAAGGAGATTATCACTTACGAAATAGGATTTCAGCAGGATACCATCAGCATTATCTGTAGTACTATCTAATAGTGTTGGTTCGTTTGACATGGTTTGTACAAATATATAATAGCTATGTAGTTAGTTTATGCTGGAGCTATCATCGACAATGCATGCCATGGATCCTTCGTGCACATGCGTCCATCACGTCCATGGCATGGTGGACGCCATGCTACACCTAAATTTCCGAGAAACAGCCAATAGCTTTGTCGTAAATAGACACTGAGTCCCAATTTTCAGACCCAATGCCAACTTACACGTTAACATGGGTGTGAAATAGTATTCCTGGTGGAATTCATTGGTCCTGCAGCTGAATTGCTGCTAAATGTTTCGGGAAGCTTTGCCGACTGTTGGGACCCATTGGTCCCTCTGCCTAATTACTGTCAAACAGCTTGGAAGCTGTGGTCTGGACGTCATCACTGCTTAATAGCTTCCAAGCAAGCTGCCAGTGCCGCCAAGTCAGCCAACCAAGCAATCAAGCGGTAAATAAGGGTCAAATAGGAGGTGGCCGGTAAGGCGTTCCGCCAAATAGCGAAATAGAGAAGAATTTTAAGTTTTTGATGCGTTTTGGGTCAAATTGACTGCCAAATAACGGTGAAATTGACTGGTAAAGGCTTATTTAGCTGAAAAAACGGGGATAGTGTATACAACTGGTCGCACTGGTTGATACTATCAATGGTTTTCCAGACAACTCGATAGAAGGAAAATTTGGACAAACCACCAATGTCGCAAATGTCAAGATAGGACAAACAAAAAACATTCCTACTAAGTGAAGATGATGACAGGTGCCCCAGGGATGCTATTCTCGAGGACTTTGATTCAGAGATGGATGACTGGATTGCTGAAGGTGATCGCCTGGTGGTTTGTGGTGACTGGAATGAAGATGTTACCAGTGATACCATCCTTTCCTTCTTTGAAGACAGAGGTATGTCCAACATTGTCTTCTCCATCCACGAACCCACCAATGCCCCTGAAACATGCCGAAGCAACCAATCCAATGTCTCGGTTGACGGCATCTTCACCACCCCTGGAATCCTTGCAAGCAAAGCTGGTTATCTCTCCTACAACGAAGCCCCTGCTGACCACAGAGCCCTCTGGGTTGACATCAAGATACATCACCTTCTTGGTCACGCTCCACCCAAAATCTGGAAACCCCAATGCAGAAGACTTCAGCTTAGAGACCCACGATGTGTTAAGCGATACAACAAGATTCTGAAATCCCTCCTCCTCCAACACAACCTCCCAGGCAGACAGTATGCCCTTGAATCCTCCATCATTGGGAACCTTATGACTGCAGCCCAACTGGACGAGGCCAATGCGATTGATAAGCCGGTTACCAAATGCCAACTCAGAGCTGAGAAGAAATGCAGGAAGCTCAAGACAGGGGCCATTCAGTTCTCTATGGCAACTGCTCTCCCTAGAAGAAGGATCAAATTTTGGAGGATCGCCATCAACCGAAGGCTTGGGAAAGGCAGAGTCAAATCCAGGTATTGGGCTCGAGCCAAACATAGAGCTAAAGTCACAACACCTGTCAAGACACTGACGCTAGAAGACATGAAGCAGGAACTTAGTCAGGCCTATACTGATTACAACCTAGCCAAGAAAGACCATGAGAAATCTCGCCTCAAATTCATTGACACTTTCCCTGAGAAACACAGAAAGAGAATTCTTGCTGCAGAAGAATCTAGACGGAAAGGTGCCATCAGTAGATTCATCAATGACAAGCAACAGGGTGGTGCTGTCACCTCTTGCCTGAAATCTGAAATCATCGGCAATGAAGAAGTCCTCACTGAATGCATTACCAAAGATGCGATTGAAGAAGTGATGTTGGAAGTCAACTCCAACAAATACCAACAGTGTACAAACTCACCTTTCATGAAGGACCCTCTTCTATCTCATCTGGGATACATTGGCGACTCAGCTGCTGCTGAGCAGATCCTCAACGGCACTTATCAATGTCCTCCTGATCTCTCTGAATACTCCAAGAAACTCATCCACAAGATGCAGATCCCTCCTGGAGTGATCGTCCCGCAAAGCCAACCATTTGTGACAACCGAAGACCACATCCAAGGCTGGAAACGCCAGAAAGAAAAAACTACAGGCGGCAAATCAGGCATCCATTTTGGGATGCTGAAGGCTCAAGCCATGGACCCTGACTTGGCGGCATTCGATGCCTCTCGAAGGAGCATCATGTACCAGACGGGTGAGAACTACAAGAGATGGCAAGTTGGGATTGATTCCATGTTATTGAAGTCTTCTGGCGATAGACGGGCCCACAAAATGAGGAATGTCAAAATGCTTGAAGCTGATTGCAACATCAACTACAAGAAAATTGGCAAGGAAGGAATGAGGAACGGCGAAGCTGCTGGTCTCCTGAGCCCAGAGAATGGAGGTGGAAGGCGCCATTACAGAGCACAAGAGATCTCCTTGAACAACACTTTGATTGGCGACGATTCAAGATTCAGGAGAAAATCAATGGTGGTTATCTCCAATGACGCAAAAGGATGCTTCGATAGGGTGGTTCACAATGTAGCCTACATTTGTTTGCGCCGACTGGGAATCCCCAAGAAACCCCTGATTTCCATGCTCAAGAACATTCAACAAATGGATCACTACATCAGAACTGCATTTGGTGACTCTGACTTGTTTTACAACTCCTCTGGACATACCCATCCAAACCAAGGTTACCTCCAAGGGAATGGTGCTTCCAACACAGGCTGGGCAGCCGTGGCAACTGTTATTGTCGATGCCATGCGGCATGAAGGCTTTGGCTATGCCTCTTGGTCTGCAATTAGAAACGATCTGGTGAACTTGGTATGCTTCCAATTTGTAGATGATACTGACCTGGTTCATTCTGGGCCTGACAACTACACAAAAGGAAGGCAAGTCATGCTTGAAGCACAGGATGTACTTGATCACTGGGACTCCTTCCTTCGAGTTACTGGCGGTGCACTCGACTACAAGAAGAGTTGGTTTTGGGGCGTAGACTACAAATGTGTTCAAGGAATATGGACCTACAAATCCCCCTCCGAACTGCCTGGTCAATTACTCCTCCAAGATGATGACACTGGTACCCGTCGACCCATAAAGAGACTCTCTGTACACAAGGCCCAGAAAGCACTTGGTATCTTCTCCTGTCCCAGTGGCAACATGTCTGACCAAGTCAAGTACATGAGGAAACAAGCCATACAGTGGGCCAGTTCTGTGAGGGATAAGAAAGTCAACAAGAATGACTTATGGTACTGCCTCAACAGCACCATCATGAAGTCCTTGGAGTATCCCTTGATGGCTACCACCCTGTCCAGAAAGCAATGCTCCCAAATCATGGCCCCCATTCTTACTCATGCCTTGCACAAAATTAAGGTCCAGAACAAGCTCCCCAGGGCTCTGGTGTATGGTCCCATCAAATACCAAGGTCTGGGTGTGGATGATCTTTGGGCTGTGCAACTTACTGAACATGTCCATGCATTAATGCGCCATGATGGCAGGAAGACCCTCACCAACAGTCTCTTGAACACAACTGTGGATGATCTCACACTAGAAATCGGTTCCTCTAAACCATTCTGGGAACTGCACTACTCTGATTGGGAACATATTGTCACCCCCAGCTGGATGGCTGCAACTTGGCGTTGGACCCCAAACAAAAACAAGGACACCATCCTGCTTCTGTCAACCTTACTCTTGTGGGCCCCACCCCCTCACTCTCCCCAGGTCGACAACAAGATTCTACCATTATGGATGATCTGGTTGCAAGTAACTTATTCAGCCCCCGTGAATTGAGACTGTTCAACCAAATCAGGATGTACAAGCAAGTCGTATGGAAATCAGAACTATGTACTGCAAATGGGAAGCACATGCTGGAACATGCCTTAAACAGGGACCCTCCTTCCGGTGAGTCTCCATTTGATTGGCCACGTTCCAGACAACCAACCCAATCCATGGGTGATAGATGGCGTGAAGCATTGACCCAGGTATATATTATCCCTGGATCCCGCAGCAAAGAACTGCTCAAACCCTTGGGTGCTTGGCTCTGCGATCAGGACCCGCTTTGGGAATGGTGGTTTCACCCAGAATCATCAAACCTCTAACACATCACAGCCACCAATACCACTCTTTGGGAACCACATCACTTATCACCATCAACTTATCACCAGCACGGCTTGATCACAGCCCTTGATACTCCTACCAACCTCATTTGGGCAAGTGTTCTCCGAGGGAATAACTCCACCCAACTCCTACTGAGGAACACTGGTATACACCTCCCGCCAACTCCACCACATCCCACTGATACCCTCCTGAGCCTCATCACCCACCTCCCTCCAGACTTAAAATGGGCTATTGATCATTTCCAAGTCTCAGATGGAGGGCAACACCTTGCTGAGTGCATCCGTGAAGGAACCTGTGTGGCTGTGAGTGACGGTTCTCTCAAGAACCGAATTGGCACCTCTGCGTCTATCCTAGTAGGCACAAACCCAGCAATGGAACTGACTAGCATCAACATCGTTCCAGGCCCATCATATGACGGTGACTCTTACCGGTGTGAACTCTCGGGCTTACTTGCGATCGTCATCATTACCAATCTCATCTTTGACCTCTTTGGGATCACTGATGGGAAGGTTAAGGTTGGATGTGATAGCTCATCTGCTTTACTGGTGTTTGACAACGGATTCGTCCCAGACCCCAACAAGCAATCATTTGACTTGACCCATGCCCTATGGATGCACATACAGCAAAGCAATGTAACATATGAGACAGAACACATCGAAGGGCATATGGATGACCACGCAGGCCACGAACTGAGCCACCTTGAAGCTCTCAACGTGCGCATGGACGCCAAAGCCAAAGAGTACTGGACAGCCATTGTCAATGCGAACCCATTTGGGTCTCCCTCCCATCACTCCATCGGAGGGGAAGGTTGGTCAATTTGGCACAATCAGCGTAAACTTGCTTCACCACACCGACAAGCATTTTTAGACCTAATCTGCCTCCCTGCCATTGAAGAATACTGGACTTCCGACCACTACCTTGCCCCTCCAAGACTGTCCCCTGAAACATTCAAGCTGGTCGATTGGGAAGTATACGGAAAGCTGATGAAAACCCTACTGTTGGGCAGGTGGTGTACCAAACAAGCCTCTGAGAACTGTGGAGTGGGCATTACCCTCAAACAATGGCAAAAACAGGACGATGACAATTGCCCACGCTGCGGAGCACCAGAAGACACTACTCATGTCCTCCAATGTCATGCTGAGGGATCTGATGAAGTATGGAGTGCTCACTTGCTAGAGCTGACCTCTGCTTTTGGAGAGCTTAACACCCCCCTTGACCTTCACATAGCACTGGTTGACCGCCTCAACAGTTGGTGCAACTCCCTCCCATTGCTCCCCAACCCCCAGCGGGATGCCACCCTTACCCAACTTATCGTCTACCAAGACCAGATCGGATGGAAGAACTTCTTGGAAGGTCTCCCCTCCATTCTTTTTGCCCAGTATATGGATTCCTTCTACAAAAGCGAGGGATACTCCATCACTGGTACCACTTGGACTTCCAAATCCTTCGCAAAACTCACATGATGGCCTGGAGTTTATGGGAACATCGGAACAAGATTCTACACGACGACCAAAAGCCCCGTCAGAAACAAGCCCTCAACCTGTTACACCAAGCAATTGCCACTGAGTATATCAAAGGGACCAGGGGACTCCCCTCCTGTTATCACCACTACTTCAAACACTCACTCATTTCCCTTCTCACAAAACCCAAGCCCTACAAACAGTCCTGGCTCCAAAGGATACACACTATCCGCGATAGAGAAACTAGACGCGCCCACCAAATCACTGAAGACAGAAGGCATTCGAGATTATATCAATGGTGTGCCACGGGACGACTCTAGCCTCTCCATCCCCCATCCCTAGAACCACCTCAGAACCAAACGACACCATTAGAACATGGCCTTAGCGCCCCACACTCCAAGGAAGGCCTTCGCGTGCACTCCTACAGAAACAAAAATTGAATGAAACACCCTTAGAGGCCTTATTCGAGCCTGTGACCCTTCTACTCGAACAGGGGGCCAGTAGTGCCCCCTGTCATTCTGAGTGAAGTAAAAGCAAGCCCTCGGCGCAGTAGACAAAATAACAACTACTAATCATTGTGACAAACAAACAAATGTCAAGATAGGAGCTACCAGCCAGGCAACGTAGAGTGCAATAAAGACATATTTCTGGCAATATCGCCCCTCCTCTCTTGCCTGCATAAGTCACATGGACCAGAATATCAGTGTAAACATAGCTGAGCAGAAGGTCAAATGATTCTTTCTCCATGCGAAGACGTCTAGCAAAGGTACCTCTCTGGGTGTGTCTACTGCTGTAGGCTTCCCATGCCTGCCGTTGTTCGAAAAAGGAAGCTGCTCTGTTAACTGGCAATAGCCGAATAGCACATATAAACAAGATAGTCAGCAGTAACAATTCCCCGTTCACTTCCCCAGACATGAGCTGGTACTCATTCAAAAGGTCCATTGCGATTTCTATCTTTATGTATCATCAGATGCATCTACATGTACTCTGGATCGAAAGTTCTGTATTCAGCCACAATTGTGAGCTCCCTTCTGCCGAATTTGGTTCTGTGGCTGGCACACTCGCCTTACTTAGGAGACTCCAATAGATCATAGGAAAAGAAGAAATACCTTCGCCACTTCGTTCGTTACGTTCAGCTTAGGACATCAAACCCGACTGGGAAAAGAAGAAACACCTTCGCCAACCATTTGCCTACAAGTTTTACGGAGCGGGCGAAGGTATTTCTTCTTTTCCTATGATCTATTGGAGTCTCCTAAGTAAGGCGAGTGTGCCAGCCACAGAACCAAATTCGGCAGAAGGGAGCTCACAATTTTGGCTGAATACAGAACTTTCCATCCAGAGTACATCATGTAGATCTACATAAAGATAGAAATCGCAATGGACCTTTTGAATGAGTACCAGCTCATGTCTGGGGAAGTGAACGGGGAATTGTTACTGCTGACTATCTTGTTTATATGTGCTATTCGGCTATTGCCAGTTAACAGAGCAGCTTCCTTTTTCGAACAACGGCAGGCATGGGAAGCCTACAGCAGTAGACACACCCAGAGAGGTACCTTTGCTAGACGTCTTCGCATGGAGAAAGAATCATTTGACCTTCTGCTCAGCTATGTTTACACTGATATTCTGGTCCATGTGACTTATGCAGACAAGAGAGGAGGGGCGATATTGCCAGAAATATGTCTTTATTGCACTCTACGTTGCCTGGCTGGTAGCTCCTATCTTGACATTTGTTTGTTTTGTCACAATGATTAGTAGTTGTTATTTTGTCTACTGCTCCGAGGGCTTGCTTTTACTTCACTAAGAATGACAGGGGGCACTACTGGCCCCTTGTTCGAGTGGAAGGGTCACGGGCTCGCTAAGGCCCCTAAAGGTGTTCCATTCAATGTTGGTTTCTGTAGGAGTGCACGCGAAGGCCTTCCTTGGAGTGTGGCGCGCTAAGGCCATGTTCTAATGGTGTCGTTTGGTTCTGAGGTGGTTCTAGGGATGGGAGATGGAGAAACTAGAGTCGGCCCGTGGCACACCATTGATATAATCTTGAATGCCTTCTGTCTTCGGTGATTTGGTGTGCGCGTCTAGTTTCTCTATCGCGGATAGTGTGTATCCTTTGGAGCCAGGACTGTTTGTAGTGCTTGGGTTTTGTGAGAAGGGAAAAGAGTGAGTGTTTGAAGTAATGGTGATAACATGAGGGGAGTCCCCTGGTACCTTTGATATACTCAGTGGCCATTGCTTGGTGTAACAGGTTGAGGGCTAGTTTCTGACAGGGCATTTTGTCGTCGTGTAGAATCTTGTTACGATGTTCCCATAAACTCCAGGCCATCATGTGAGTTTTGCGAAGGATTTTGGAAGTCCAGGTGGTACCAGTGATGGAGCATCCCTCGCGTTTGTAGAAGGAATCCATATACTGGGAAAAACGAATGGAGGGGAGACCTTCCAAGAAGTTCTTCCATCCGATCTGGTCTTGGGAGACGATAAGTTGAGTAATGGTGGCATCCCACTGGGGGTTGGGGAGCAATGGGAGGGAGTTGCGCCAACTGTTCAGGCGAGTGTCAAAACCAGTGTTGATGAGGTCAAGGGGGGTGTGAAGCCCCCCAAAAGCAGAGGCCAGCTCTAGCAAGTGAGCACTCCATACTTCATCAGATCCCTCAGCATGACATTGGAGGACATGAGTAGTGTCTTCTGGTGCTCCGCAGCGTGGGCAATGGTCATCGTCCTGTTTTTGCCAGTTTTTGAGGGTAATGCCCACTCCACAGTTCTCAGAGGCGTGTTTGGTACACCACCTGCGCATGCCCAATGGCAGAGTTTTCATCAGCTTTCCGCATACTTCCCAGTCGACCAGCTGGAACGTTTCAGGGGACAGTCTTGCAGGGGCAAGATAGTGGTCGGAAGTCCAGTATTCTTCAATGGCAGGGAGGCAGATTAGGTTTAACAACGCTTTTCGGTGTGGTGAAGCAAGTTTTCGCTGATTGTGCCAAAGTTACCAACCTTCTCCGCCGATGAGGTGATGGGAGGGAGACCCAAATGGGTTCGCATTGACAATGGCTGTCCAGTACTCTTTGGCTTTGGCGTCCATGCGCACGTTGAGAGCTTCAAGGGGGCTCAGTTCATGGCCTGCGTGGTCATCCATCTGTCCATCGATGTGTTCCGTCTCAAATATTACATTACTTTGCTGGATGTGCATCCATAGGGCATGGGTCAAGTCAAATGATTGCTTGTTGGGGTCTGGGACGAATCCGTTGTCAAACACCAGTAAGGCAGATGAGCTATCACATCCAACCTTAACCTTCCCATCAGTGATCCCAAAGAGGTCACAGATGAGATTGGTAATGATGACGATCGCAAGTAAGCCAGAGATTTCACACCGGTAAGAGTCACCGTCATGTAATGGGCCTGGAACGATGTTGACACTAGTCAGTTCCATTGCTGGGTTTGTGCCTACTAGGATAGACGCAGAGGTGCCAATTCGGTTCTTGAGAGAACCGTCACTCACAGCCACACAGGTTCCTTCACGGATGCACTCAGCAAGGTGTTGCCCTCCATCTGAGACTTGGAAATGATCAATAGCCCATTTTAAGTCTGGAGGGAGGTGGGTGATGAGGCTCAGGAGGGTATCAGTGGGATGTGGTGGAGTTGGCGGAGGAGTGGGTGCATATACCAGTGTTCCTCAGTAGGAGTTGGGTGGAGTTATTCCCTCGGAAAACTTGCCCAAATGAGTTGGTAGGAGATCAAGGGCGGTACCAAGCCTGCGGGAAAGTTATGTATAAGTGAGTGGTCCCAAAGAGTGTATGGCTGTAGAGTGTTAGAGGTTGAGACTGGGTGAGAACACCATTCCCAAAGCGGTCTGATCGCAGAGCCAATCACCCAAGGGTTTGAGCATTCTCTTGCTGCGGGATCCAGGTGATAATATATACCTGGTCAATGCTTCACGCCATGCTATCACCCATGGACTTGGGTTGGTTGTCTTGAACGTGCCAATCAAACTGGAGACTCACCGTAAGGAGGGTCCCTTTTAATGCATGTCTCCAGCATGTGCTTCCCATTCGCATTACATAGTTCTGATTTCCATACGACTTGCTTGACATCCTGATTTGGTTGAACATCCTCAATTCACGGGGCTTGAATAAGTGTACTTGCACCCAGATCATCCATAATGGTAGAATCCTTGTTGTCGACCCGGGGAGAGTGAGGGGGTGGGGGCCCAAAAGAGTAAGGTTGACAGACAGAGGTCACGCCAAGTTGCAGCACATCCAGCTGGGGTAGCAATAATGTCCCAATCAGAGTAGTGCAGTTCCCAGAATGGTTTAGAGGAACCGATTTCCTAGTGTGAGATCATCCACAGTTGTGTTCAAGAGACTGTTGGGTGAGGGTTCTTCCTTGCCATCATGGCGCATTAATGCATGGACACGTTCAGTAAGTTGCACACCCAGAAGATCATCCACAACCAACCTTGGTATTGTGATGGGACCTATACACCAAAGCCCTGGGGACTTGTTCTGGCACCTTAATTTGTCAAGGCATGATAAGAATAGGGGAACCAGATGTGGGACATTGCTTTCTGACAGTGGTAGCCATCAAGGATACTCCAGGACTTCATGATTGGGCTGTTGAGGCATACCGATAAAGTCATTCTTGTTGACTTCTTATCCCGCACAGAACTAGCCCACTGTATGCTTGTCTCCTCATGTAATTGACTATGGTCAGACATGTTGCCAATGGGAACAGGAGAAGATACCAAAGTGACTTTCTGGGCCTTGTTGTACAGAGAGTCTCTTTATGTGGTCGACGGTACCAGTGTCATCATCTTGGAGGAGTAATGACCAGGCAGTTCGGAGGGGGTTTTGTAGGTCCAATCCTGACACATTTGTAGTCTACGCCCCAAAACCAATCTTCTTGTAGTCGAGTGCACCGCCAGTAACTCGAAGGAAGGAGTCCCAGTGATCAAGTACATCCTGTGCTTCAAGCATGACTTGCCTTCCTTTTGTTGTAGTTGTCAGGCCCAGAATGAACAGGTCAGTATCATCTACAAATTGAAGCATACCAAGTTCACCAGATCGTTTCTAATTGCAGACCAAGAGGCATAGCCAAAGCCTTCATGTCGCATGGCATCGACAATAACAGTTGCCACTGCTGCCCAGCCTGTGTTGGAAGCACCATTCCCTTGGAGGTAACCTTGGTTTGGATGGGTATATCCAGAGGAGTTGTAAAACAAATCAGAGTCGCCAAATGCAGTTCTGATGTAGTGATCCATTTGTTGAATGTTCTTGAGCATGGAAATCAGGGGTTTCTTGGGGATTCCCAGTCGGCGCAAACAAATGTAGGCTACATTGTGAACCACCCTATCGAAGCATCCTTTTGCGTCATTGGAGTTAACCACCATTGATTTTCTCCTGAATCTTGAATCTCGCCAATCAAAGTGTTGTTCAAGGAGATCTCTTGTGCTCTGTAATTGCGCCTTCCACCTCCATTCTCTGGCTCAGGAGACCAGCAGCTTCGCCGTTCCTCATTCCTTCCTTGCCAATTTTTTGTATTGATGTTGCAATCAGCTTCAAGCATTTTGACATTTCCTCATTTTGTGGGCCCGTCTATCGCCAGAAGACTTCAATAACATGGAATCAATCCCAATTGCCATCTCTTGTAGTTCTCACCCGTCTGGTACATGATGCTCCTTCGAGAGGCATCGAATGCCGCCAAGTCAGGGTCCATGGCTTGAGCCTTCAGCATCCCAAAATGGATGCCTGATTTGCCGCCTGTAGTTTTTTTTTCTGGCGTTTCCAGCCTTGGATGTGGTCTTCGGTTGTCACAAATGGTTGGCTTTGCGGGACGATCACTCCAGGAGGGTCTGCATCTTGTGGATGAGTTTCTTGGAGTATTCAGAGAGACAGGAGGACATTGATAAGTGCCGTTGAGGATCTGCTCAGCAGCAGCTGATCGCCAATGTATCCCAGATGAGATAGAAGAGGGTCCTTCATGAAAGGTGAGGTTGTACACTGTTGGTATTTGTTGGAGTTGACTTCCAACATCACTTCTTCAATCGCATCTTTGGTAATGCATTCAGTGAGGACTTCTTCATGGCCGATGATTTCAGATTTCAGGCAAAGAGGTGACAGCACCACCCTGTTGCTTGTCATTGATGAATCTACTGATGCACCTTTCCGTCTAGATTCTTTTGCAGCAAGAATTCTCTTTCTGTGTTTCTCAGGGAAAGTGTCAATGAATTTGAGGCGAGATTTCTCATGTCTTTCTTGTGCTAGGTTGTAATCAGTTAGGCCTGACTAAGTTCCTGTTCATGTCTTCTAGCGTCAGTGTCTTGACAGGTGTTGTGACTTTAGCTCTATGTTTGGCTCGAGCCAATACCTGGATTTGACTCTGCCTTTCCAAGCCTTCGGTTGATGGCGATCCTCCAAAATTTTATCCTTCTTCTAGGGAGAGCAGTTCGCCATAGAGAACTGAATGGCCCCTGTCTTTAGCTTCCTGCATTTCTTCTCAGACTCTGAGTTGGCATTTGGTAACCGGCTTATCAATCGCATTGGCCTCTTCCAGTTGGGCTGCAGTCATAAAGTTCCCAATGATGAGGATTCAAGGGCATACTGTCTGCCTGGGAGGTTGTGTTGGAGGAGGAGGGATTTCAGAATTTGTTGTATCGCTTAACACATCGTGGGTCTCTAAGCTGAAGTCTTCTGCATGGGGTTTCCAGATTTTGGGTGGGGGTGACCAAGAAGGTGATGTATCTTGATGTCAACCCAGAGGGCTCTGTGGTCAGCAGGGCTTCGTTGTAGGAGAGATAACCAGCTTTGCTTGCAAGGATTCCAGGGGTGTAAGATGCCGTCAACCGAGACATTGGATTGGTTGCTTCGGCATGTTTCAGGGGCATTGGTGGGTTCATGGATGGAGAAGACAATGTTTGACATACCTCTGTCTTCAAAGAAGGAAAGGTATGGTATCACTGGTAACATCTTCATCCAGTCACCACAAACCACCAGGCGATCACCTTCAGCAATCCAGTCATCCATCTCTGAATCAAAGTCCTCGAGAATAGCATCCCTGGGGCACCTGTCATCATCTCACTTAGTAGGAATGTTTTTTGTTTGTCCTATCTTGACATTTGCGACATTGGTGGTTTGTCCAAATTTTCCTTCTATCGAGTTGTCTGGAAAACCATTGATAGTATCAACCAGTGCGACCAGTTGTATACACTATCCCCGTTTTTTCAGCTAAATAAGCCTTTACCAGTCAATTTCACCGTTATTTGGCAGTCAATTTGACCCAAAACGCATCAAAAACTTAAAATTCTTCTCTATTTCGCTATTTGGCGGAACGCCTTACCGGCCACCTCCTATTTGACCCTTATTTACCGCTTGATTGCTTGGTTGGCTGACTGGCGGCACTGGCAGCTTTGCTTGGAAGCTATTAAGCAGTGATGACGTCCAGACCCACAGCTTCAAGCTGTTTGACAGTAATTAGGCAGAGGGACCAATGGGTCCCAACAGTCGGCAAAGCTTCCCGAAACATTTAGCAGCAATTCAGCTGCAGGACCAATGAATTCCACCAGGAATACTATTTCACACCCATGTTAACGTGTAAGTTGGCATTGGTCTGAAAATTGGGACTCAGTTTCTATTTACGACAAAGCTATTGGCTGTTTCTCGGAAATTTAGGTGTAGCATGGCGTCCACCATGCCATGGACGTGATGGACGCATGTCACGAAGGATCCATGGCATGCATTGTCGATGATAGCTCCAGCATAAACTAACTACATAGCTATTATATATTTGTACAAACCATGTCAAACGAACCAACACTATTAGATAGTACTACAGATAATGCTGATGGTATCCTGCTGAAATCCTATTTCGTAAGTGATAATCTCCCTTCCTTGGGTTGGGTCGTAGCGTGGTTAGCTTCGACTAGACCTTTGGAAGACGTGCAATGCAAACAGTAAAAGAGAATATTATGAGATTACGATCTATCAAGTCTATTGGATTTCGTTGTCAGGCTTCGGACTGATAGAAACGGAACGGCGCAAGCACGGCATCGGCTTTTGGTTCTAATATGGCGCATATTCGACTCGGGTAGGATCGAGACATGAGTGCTAAATGGGACCACGGTGCATCCATCGTAGATCACAGTGTGGAATATGCTGCGCAGACTATACACGCTCTTCCGTACTCATGAACTCTATCCTTGACCTCCGACTGGGTATCACTGGCCTTCTGAGTCGTGGGAGAAAACGCCTCGTTAGCAATCCCACATGTCATAGCAGACCACTTTCCTGAAGGCCGAGTCGAAAATCACGGGTGTTCGAATGTGGTAACAGTGCAACACAGCGCTGAGCTATTGCAGGAAAGTAATAGAGGCTAATATCCACGAGAATCAAGGCACTTGCTTGCAGTTCGAATGCAGGAAATCAGGGTGTAAGGGGTGCACTTGGTTTGTCTGTGTTGACTGCTGTCGCAAATGTGGAGATAGCATTCCGAATGCAGAACATCACTTTTCCGCCTCTAAGATTCACAAAAAGAATAGGAAAGCTCTTGGCCATGCATTTGAGGAAGAGGCTTCCGTGGACCTAATAACCGCTGCTGCGAATGCTTCTAATAGCGGGGATCCCGAGAATCCCAACCTGATGGAAATAAGCTACAGTGTGGGCGCGCAGTCGTGGGGCCAGGCATGATACTTCACTGGACGACGACCAATCTCATCCCCTGGAAAGCGGAATTATGAGTCCGCCTTTGGATCAAGCCACTTCCACCCAATAGCACAGGCTGCAGTTGGAGAGGAATCGGCTTTAATCATGTTGACGCCACCCGCACTAACCAGACCCTCCCTGTCAGCATGGACTTGTCTCTATTTGGCGACCAGCCAGCTGAAAGCATCACTTGGATTACTAAATTGCATCAAAGAAAAAAGAAAGACATACCAACCGAGTTGAGTTTGGCCTTGGGAGCAGATTCAAATATGGCCTACTTCTTTGCCGCAGAGCATGGATCACCCGATGGAAAGATTGATGGTGACTGAGAGCATTGGTTGGTAGGGCATTCCAGGGCACTTGGGCCCTTTCCCAAAGCAGCCTACCCACCTTCCCGGAAGCTGTGTTCCAGGCTCAGTTCATGGTTCAGTATGTAAGCATGAATGAAGTTCAACGGCAAAGGCAAATAGACATTCTTGATGCTTTGCGTCGGAGCAGCAATGATTCATCCCTGCTACAGTCCACCCATTTACTCTCAAGCAAGAAAGATTTAAGGAGGGTATTTGATGACGGAAACCAGAACTCACTGTGGAATGCCCTACCTATCCCTCCTGTCCACAACGTTGGTGACATTGGCTATGTTAGCCCGAAAGATCTTCTTACATTCGCCTTTGCCTTTGGCTTCAAGTTGGATCCAATTTACGTATTGAACAGTACTCTGGAGGCCGAGCTTGATGCAGCACAGAACCTACCAGCGTACCACGTGTCTGATTGTCGTGAGGTGCAAGAGATGAAGAGAGGCGCCATAAAATTCATCCGAAACAGCGATGAAGAGTTCGACGTTGTCTTGGTTGTGCCCTGCAGTGACTGGAGAGATGGGCACGGGATAAACCACGTCAAGAACAACCGGTCTTCAGTGACAACATGGAGCTGGTCAATTTCGCCACCAAAGACAAAAAAATAACGAATTTTATTTTAAAGGCTACACCTCTCAGACAATCCCGCTGAACGGTGCCGTGAAGAACCCACATACCTCGCTCAGACGCACAGAGGCGCCCACTTAGGAATGGGCCTAGTGTAAGCCCCCACCGGAGAAATTGAACAAAATTCCGGAGGGTGCTGTACGACTAACTATTAGCCAGGCAAATCGCCCGCATTGCTATGGGAATCCCACATCGGCGCATAGTTACCCTGATTGGGAAGGCTGCTCACGTGCATGTTTATCCCTCATTGCTTTGTCAACAACTGGAAGCCAATTGGGCAGCCATGCTTTGATATCCCCCGGCCCTTCAGACTTACGTTTCCAAGCTTGTTCTTGTTGTACACTGGCTTGCTACGTTCAGACAAGACTTGGACTTGAGTTTTAGAGTCATGCAATCAGCAGCGGTATCGTGAGTGTGGACTCTGGTAGTCACACCATTTCCTTCGTTCTTGGAGAAGTGGTTGTTGTTGCGGCTAGACTTGTCTTTGTCTACTTGCTTCTTCTTCGAGGAGCTGCTTGGCATCACTGCCCTTTCAAAGTCTTCAGCAGATTCCATGCGCTCACAGAATCCAATGAGAGCCTATCTCGGCAGTGAAAGGATCGAAGTCGTGTTCGTCCATCTTGCGCCATCAGGAACAGGGAATGCCATGACAAGAATGTCAAATTCGTCTGGTTCAACTTTTGTTGGTCCAAAAGGGAACGAGGATGTTCATCGGTGTTCATCCAAGTGAGGTTGTTGATGTGGCGCGAGTTGTCATCTCGCTAGGCTTCGCATCTTGCGACGCATGAAGCGTTTTGTTTTTCGAGAGCCTTGTAAGGACAGGCTTGTTCTGATAACCGCGTTGATTCCAAAGTGATGTCAGCATCGCTCATGTGGTCTGCTGCACCGTCCCATGCGGCTTAAATACGAGCAGCGTATGCTGCTTCAGTTTCGGTCACTGGATTGCGTGTGTCAATTGCGCACACAGCGATGTCGAAGGGTTACCCTGTGACGCACGGACGACTGCCTGCACACCCAGCTCCGTAGGCACTCTTGCAGGCTGAATATCCTTGAGAAGACGATGTTTGTGTCGGCAGCAAGTTGTCCAACGAAGACCTTCTCCATATTCTAGCCCACTTGATGGTCTCACTGGCTGGAGTGTTGGAGCCATTGATGATGGCTACCTTGAAGGTGTACTTAGTACTGTTTGTGTCTGCAGGAATGGTGCGAAGTTTGTAGTGGTGCACGAGAGTCGTCGACCTCGTTTTCTTCGTCATTCGTCGACGAGAGGAAGAAAGGGTTTGTCACGCAACTTTCTCGAAGTTGCTGAATGCATGCTTTCCTTGACAATCTTCATGGTGAAGGAATAGGTTGAGGTTAGCTGAAATCTATTGTGTTGATACAAATGCACTACGCTAAAGCTAGTGTAAAGATCTTTGGTGTTTTGATGTTTGAGAGAATGAAAGTTATGAAGAGATTAAAACAGCTAGAAAACTTATCCATGAGAGAGATCGTTTGTGAAGCTCATTGAAGTTGGTCTCCCGCGGGAGGCCTCGAAGTGTGATATCGTAGAGTTGATCAGGTAATCTACGTATATCCAGGTCCATTTCCGGACGCGTGGAACTTCAGCTGTGTGTTAGTATCGTGGAATCTTTCCACGCAGGCTAATATTCTAGAGCGATGTTTCATCGAACCTAGTATGACTAGCAGTCATTGAGAACCCTCTCAATGACTATTCGCGAGGGACTACGTCAGAGTCGAACTCAGACCCTATCTTGATCGAGTCGCGAATAAGCTAAGAGCCGTGTATTGCAACTGCATTGACCTGCAGCTTCACAATACCTCACCATCTTTTACGCTGAGCTTCTCTCTTCGACTCTGGTGGTGTGAATAGAATCATCTTGTCTCGCTGTCTTGTGCGTGTAATTGCGGGGAGCTGTCCACGCTTGGTTTCAAACATCTCTTTTTCC